>CAUYQV010152389.1:0-25549 GCA_963574575.1 Galagoides demidoff
CTGTGGTCCCAGCTACTTGGGAGGCGGAGGCAGGAGACTCGCTTGAGCCCAGGAGTTGGAGGTTGCTATGAGCTGTGATGCCATGGCACTCTACCCAGGGGGATAGCCTGAGGCTCCGTCTCAAAAAAAAAAAAAAAAAGACAAAATAGCAAAGGATACGTATCAAATAGCAAATTGGTTTATTCTAAGGTCTCATAAAAAATAGGCACTGGGGAGATGATTCACCTGAATGTCCCTTGATGTCAAATACAAACACTCTCCAGCTTTTCAGTAGTTTGACTTTTAATTTTTTGACGTTAGAACAGTGTGAAAGTGATACGTATCCACAAGAAACTGTACTTCAAATGCCTGTACAACTATTCTCTTTTTCATTTCCACTACAGTATTTGATAAATTACAGAAGATAGAGAACATGTTATCATAAAATTGGCTGTCTTTTATATTTCTTTTTTATGTTTTTTCATTTTTTACTAATTTCTAATTAAAATCATGACTGTATACTTTTATGGGGTACAATGTGATGATTTGATATACCATGTGGAAAGCTTAAATCAAAGTGACTATATAGCTGTCACCTCACTTACTTATATTTTATGATAAGACATTTAAAATTTACTCTTAGTTATTTTGAAATATACCCTTGCATTGTGCACATAAGGTGAGATTCCCGCCAATCACCCTCCGCCCTTGCCTTACCCTCTCTCCCCTGATCCCTCCCCCGTGCTAAACTGTATTTGTGTTTTATCATTCATATGAGAATGTAAGTGTTTGTATATTGGTTTCACAATAATATTGAGTACAGTGGATACTTTCTTTCCACTCTTGAGATACTTTACTAAGAAAAATGTGCTCCAACCCCATCCAGGTAAACATAAAAGAGATCAAGTCTCCATCTTCTTATGGCTAAATAGTATTCCACGGTATACATATACCACAATTCTTTAATCTGTTCATGGGTTGATGGGCGTTTGAGTTGCTTCCATGACTTGTCAATTATGGATTGAGTTGTAATAAACGTTCTGGTACAAATGTCTTTGTGGCAAAATAATTTTCGTTCTTCTGGGTAGATACCTAGTAATGGGATTGCAGGATCAAATGGAAGGTCAACTTTTTGTTCTTTGGGAATACTCCATATTTCTTTCCATAAAGGTTGTATTCCAACCCCAGCAGCAGTGTAGAAGTGAGTCTGAAATTATCGTGTTTATTTATCTAGACTTTATAGATTCCTTTGCTGTCAGTGTTAAAGCCCTTGATACAGAGACCATCTGCGTTTTAATAGTGCATGACCTGCTACTTGAGACAATATGGATAATAGAATCAAGTGTAGACTATTAAGAGAACACCTTCTGTTTACCCCAAAGTGCTATTTGCAAATGGAAAAAGAAAGAAAGTAGTTGCTAAAAACATTAAATTGGTTACAATCTGGAATCCTTCAAGGGAGAAAAGGTGTTATGGGAACTGACTAGCTGTTTTTAAAGCTTAAATAAGCCTTTCCAATATACACTTCAGGGCTGGATTTTTTTTTAATATTAGGATGTTGGTTCAAAAACTGTCTACACATAATTAAAAACCAGCTTTTTTCTATCATGCCAGTTTATTTTCTAAAAATAATCTACTGCACTTCATTTCTTTATTCAGTTTGGTAGCCAAAGAGTTAATTAAAGATAGGGCCCTCTATTTTTAGCTGTTACTATAGACAGGCTCTCATTCAATCTAAAAAAAGCCATGTCTTTGGCACCATTTTTAACCCTGCAAAGCTGAGACTCATGCCTGTCCAAATTGAAGATAAACTTAAATAGCCCATCCTCAGTCAGAACAAAACCATGGCAACCAGTATACAGAACACATCCTGCATCTTGCCCGGTAGTCCTTAAAATTCTTTAATCCCAAGACGGGAAATCTGTTTTGTTTGGATCACTGAAGGGCAGATTTACATTACACAACAGTCAACCATCTGCTTTTATTTAGGGAAAAAAATGGATTTATGGTTACGTAAGTTTTACAATTAGGGAGAAACAGTAGTAATGTGTATTACTTATTTATTACTGCCTTATTTCAAAAAAGAAAAAGATATGTAGTAGGTCCTAGAATCTTCAAAAGGAGAGATGAGGAAAGTGAGAAGTATTGAGTTGTGGACTTTCTGCAGTTAGGGCTGCATTAACAACTGGTCTGGCAGTCAGGTTTAATGATGAAAAAATTAGAGGCCGGGCATGGTGATTCACACCGGTAATCCTAGCACTCTGGGAGGCAGAGGTATGTGAATTGCCTGAGCTCAGGAGTTTGAGACCAGCCTGAGCAAGAGCGAGACCCCATCTCTACTAAAAATAGAAAAAAATTCACCAGGTATTGTGACACATGTCTGTAGTCCCAGCTACTCGGGAGGCTGAGGCAGGAGGATCTCTGGAGCCCAAGAGTTTGAGGTTGCTGTGAGCTAAGATGCCAGCACTTGCTACCCAGAGCAATCTCTAAAATAATAAATTAATAAATAAATAAAATTGGATTCTGTACAATGACACCAACACTGTCAGGGTATTACTCTTAAACCAGGAAACATGAAGAGATCTTTATTTCTAGGTCTTTTTTAAAAATTGAAAATAGTTTCATGATTTTTCTCTGATTTTAAGTTGATACATGTTCAAACATTGACAATCTGTGCATTTTAGAAGAGTAAAAAGAAGAAGTCCTAAATTATGCAAAGGCAACTGTTAAAACTGTGGTGACCATCATGCCAACAGCCCTCTGAGCCTACAGTACAGTTCCTTAGAACTTTATGTGCCTGAGGTTACACACGGCATGATATTTTTGACTGCTTCCACCACTTAGCTCATTCTGAATATCTTTCTATTCTGACCAATATAGATTTGTCATATACTCTTTTGCATGGGTATACCATAATTTATTTAAACTATATTTAGGTCATTTCCAGCATTTAGCTGTTATGAACAATACTACAAAGATTTTTTACATACATATCATTGTGCAATTGATTAATTATCTCCACAAGATAAATTTCTAGATGTAAAATTACAAGTCAAAAGCTATATATGCTTTCATTTGGGGTCCATATCATCCAAATTGCACCCTAGAATGTACAATCTCTATATCCACTAACAGGACATGAATTTAAAAGCTTCTCAACATTTTTGCAAATATTGCTTATATCAGCTTGGCGCCTATAGCACAGTAGTTACAACACCGGCCACATACACCCAGGCTGGTGGCTTCAAACCCAGCCTGGACCAGCTAAACGACAACAATAACTGCAAGCAAAAAATAGCCAGGTGTTATGGCAGCCACCTGTAGTCCCAGCTACTTAGGAGGATGAGGCAAGAGAATCGCTTAAGCCCAAGAATTTGAGGTTGCTATGAGCTGTGATGCCACAGCACTCTACCAAGGGCAACAAAGTAAGACTCTGTCTCAAAAAATATACATATATTGCTTATCTCAGTTTTTTATCTTTTCCCATCTAATAGACAAGATGTCATTATGTTTTGATAGCAGCAGCTTTGTCCCCACCAATTCTTAACTCTAAAAACAGCTGAAATTCATTGAGATAGTTGACCAAGATGATTTTGAAAGGCTTTCCAGCCTTCAGATTCCATAATTCTACAAAATATCAATTCATTTCTTTATCAAGTATCTCCTGTAAGCACAATCCGAAGAGAAAAGAGGCTAACCTTGAACATCTAATGTATGTGGAAACAGCTCTTTGAGATAGCTATTTTGATGTTCTATTTATAGAGGGAAAATATAGGACTTAGAAGAGGTTAAATAAAAGCAAAATCAGAGCAGATTCTACTAGAAAGGTGAGATTTTCCCCCATACTATGCTGTATTTCACAGGGGTTCTTGTCCTTCAGGGACATATCGTCTACACTAGGGTAGGGACAGGAGTTGCAGGAAAGACCATAGTCATAAAAACAATTCGAGTCTCATTTTCTCATTTCTACATTTAGGCTCTTGTGTTCCTCCACCACTGCCCAGCACCGCCATCTCGTGCCACCACCTCTGTGTGTCACTACACATCTAGCAGATGTTCAGAAAACATTGTCCTGTTCCTCCCTATCTGCTCAAATACCTGGCGGTGGGGGGAGGGAGGGTGGGAGGGAAGCATATATAATCAGAAACCAGCTTTTCTGTGAACAAGATGATTTCTGCTCACTGTCCTGTAAAATGGTAGCCTGGCAGCTAGAAAACTCAGCCTCAGGATTGGATGTACCACCTAACTGACTAGCCCCCTCTCCTCCAAACCTGGTCACGAGCTCAGGGAAAAGGACTGAACTTCAGAGAGAGCAAGACGCTCAGCTCATGGGCAATTTATACTTTCAAAGTTCTGCTTTCACTTTTTTACATAATCTGATGAATTTACTACTTCTTCTTTTACACTGGATGTTTTCTCTCTAGCCCTCTGACGTTTTCAGAGTGTCTTTAGACTTTATCATCACTATTATGATTGTTAATCACTAGCCATGGGTATCTTAGTCCGTTCAAACTGGTATCACAACCTACCATAGACTGGATGGTATGTAAATATCAAAAATGTGTTTCTCACGTTTCTGGGAAGTTCAAGATAAAGGTATTTTCTGGTGCGGGTCATCCTTCTGCTGTGTCTTCTTTACATAAGGAAGAGGCAAGGGATTTTCTCTAGAGTTTCATTTTTGGAGGCACTAATCTCACTCACCTAATAACCTCCCAAAGGCCTTGCCTTCTAATGCCATCACATTGGACATTAGCATTTCACAAATGAAGTTTAGAAGGAACAAAAACATTTAGACCATAGCAATGAGTAATTCACATTTACTGTGGTCCAATGTTGCTTACAAATGGTACATTTCAACTACTACCATTCTAGTTAGTTACTGAGTTCTGAGAGCTAATATAGTGTATAATATTTCAGGACCAGGAAATTACTGAGGTCTGATTGGTTATGTTCATTTGTGGTCCAATAGGTACAAATGTTGCTGGTCGATGTACATTCATGAGATCTAAGACCTGGACTCTACATAACCACTTTTGCAAATAAATTGTTTAATACATATTTTATATCTCACATAGTACAAAACGACTTTTTTTTTAAAGACAGGGTCTCAATCTGTCACCTGCGCTGGCGTGCAGTGGTGTCATCATGACTCACTGCAACCTCTAATTCCCAGGTTTGAGCAATCCTCCTGCCTCAGACTTCTGAGTAGCTGGGATGCCCACCATGGTTGGCTGATTTATCTTTTCTATTTTTAGTAGAGTTGGGGTCACGCTCTTGCTCAGATTGGTCTCAAACTCCTGTCCTCAAGCAATCCTTCTGCCATGGCCTCCCAAAGTGCTAGGATCACAGACATGAGCCATCGCACCCAGCCAAAACAGGTTTGTAATTTGGTTTGTGTAAATATTTGACAAGCTGCAATTCAATAGTGTCTGCAAATGAAATACCTTCAAAAAACAGCTAGAAAGACATGCACGTTTACATTGTAAAACCTGTGAACCCCCCTGGTGAATGAAGCCAAGCCACATTTCCATGCAATGTCTAAGTGTTCCATGTGCTTTGATCAAGCTGGGAAAAAGTCGATTTTGGTAAATGCCTGTGGTGTTCCCAGACTCTTGGATAGGATAAGCCTCAGATTTTGGCCTTCCTCACTATAAGGTGAGTCTCTACATAAAAGAGAATGGCCACAGTGAGAATATTTGGACGGCAATGACAGCCCACTCCCAGGAAGCAGAGCGAGCCTATTAAATTTACTACGGTAGACTCGTGCTCGCCTTTCTAACTTGCCATCATTTGTTTTTTTTCAAATGTGTTATTACAAGAACAGAGGGTCTGAAGAGAGCCCATAGAGCTTATACTGCAGAGTTACATGAAAGCAAGACATAATAAATGGTAAGTGCATTGTGACTTGATTTGTTTCAACAAGATCACTTCCAAGAAACACTTGGGATCAGTACTTGGTGGTGTCAGAGAGGTGTCCTGACAGCTGGGGTTTATTGGAACAAGGGCAGCTTTGTTCTGTCTCATGTCCATTTATTACCATGCATTTGTCATCAGTAACTGCTCATGCACAGGCACAAAGGAGATGACACAACAGAGCACAGGCAAAGAGGTGAGGGATTCTTTTCAACTGATACTGAGGAGGCAAGCTTGGCTGTATGGAGTTCTGTTTTTAGTGGTTGCTGCTGTGATAATTTCTAGAGTGTCTAGTCCAGCCTGTCCCTACAAATAACATCATGTTTGGGCATCTAGATGCTTGTGTAGGCTGGCCACAGTGGCTCATGCCTATACTCCCAGCACTCTGGGAGGCTAAGGTGAAAGGATCACTTGAGTGCAGGAGTTTAAGACCAGCCTAAGAAAGAGCAAGACCCAGTCTCTAATAAAAATAGAAAAAATTAGCTGGGTATGGTAGCACACATCTCTAGTCCCAGCTACTTGGGAAGCTGAGGCAGGAGAATCACTTGAGCTCAGGAGTTTGAGGCTGCAGTGAGCTATGATAATGCTATTTCACACTAGCATTCTAACTAGGGCAACAGAAAAAGACTTTCTCAAAAAACAAAAAAAAAGATCCATGCATACAACCAAACGCATAACCTCTTGTTCCTATGCACAAAGCTAGACTCTGTTTCCCAACCTCCCTTGAGGTTATAGCCAATGGAATGTGAGCAGAAACGATATGGTCACCTTCAGGCCTGGCCCATAAAAACCTCCATGGGTAATTCTCTTTGCTCTCTTGTCCCCCCGTGATGTTATGTTTAAAGCATGGTGATGACCGCATGATGCTCAGACTGCCCACACCACTACCCCTGTCAACTGGAGGAATTTACAGTCTTTCAGCCCTCTGCTCCTCCAGGGAGATGGTGCCACGGTGATGGGGCAGGCAGTGGCAGCCAACCCAGGATCCTAGAGCAACTGCAGGACCTAGAGAGAGTAAGGCCGTTCCCACTGGCACGTGACCTCAGACATGAAGATTCTGGTGACCCACAAAAGGACCCACAAGAGATTCTGACAATGCCTGAAAGGTCCCCTGAGGTACATAGGTCACTGATTTGTAAGAAAACTGAAGAGCATTTCACAAGTAGTGCTGCCCTGCGGTGGTGTAGTCCTAGACCTTAAGCACAAAGATTAGATGCTGATTTCACACATCTGATAGATAAATGAAGAATTCAGAACCTGACTGGGGTAATTTACAAAAAGAAAATATAAATGTATAAGCTATCAGGCCCCTGGAATGTAGGCAAGGAGATGGAAGAGGTCTGTGCCAGCAGTTAACCTATCCTGCTTCATACAGAAATCAAGAGCCCAGAAAAAGAGAGGATCAACATTCCTGATCATCTTCTCTTTGATCTCCTCCTCTGCTTGCTTCTAATTACAGAACCAGAGCTGGAGAATGATGGAGAGACACATGTTGGGTTGTTGTACAGTAGCACGTCAATATAATTTTAGAAAAGAGGTTGTTAAGATGGTGAAGACCAGCCTGAGCAAGAGTGAGACCTCGTCTCTACTAAAAATAGAAAAGTTAGCCAGGCATTATGGTGGGCACCTGTAGTCCCAGCCACTCAGGAGGCTGAGGCAAAAGGATGGCTTGAACCTAGCAATTTGAACTTGCTGGGAGCTAGGCTGACACCATGGCATTCTAACCTGGGCAACAGAGAGAAACTTTGTTGTTGTGACCCGGGCTCCTAAGGCCCTGGTATCGATCCCCGCAAGAAGGAACCAGGCATGACACGGATTAGAAGTACAAGCTTGTAGGAGACGGTCTAGCCCTTACTTGCAGGGTAGCCCCGAGCAGTCTCCGCACTAGTCTTTTATTGAAACAGAACAATACAGGTGAGGGGAGTAATTAACAATGACTGAGTGCTGAAGGCTCCGGCTTTTTCTCCATTAGGAGCTCCTGTAGAGGAGTTGGCCGAGTCCACCCCTCTGCTGTAAATCATCTTGCTCAGAGGTCATCTGACTCTTGGAGTCCTCTACACTCTGTATCAAAAACAAACAAACAAACAAACAAACAAAAGTGAAGACCACACATTCCTGAGGAGGGAAAGTATCCCAATCAACAAATGTCTGTGGGGCTCCTTCCCTAAAGCTTTCATTCTGCTAGGTGCTGGGAATACAGAGGTACAGAAGCTTCATTTCTACCTTGGAATGAAAACAAAACAAACAAACAAACAAATACAGTCCCAGCTCGGCACCCATAACACAGTGGTTACAGCACTAGCCACATACACCATACACCAAGGGTGGCGGGTTCGAACCTGGCCCCGGCCAGCTAGGCAGCAATGACAACTGCAACAAAAAATAGGCAGGCATTGTGGTGGGCGCCTGTAGTCCCAGCTACTTGGGAGGCTGAGGCAAGAGAATCGCTTAAGCCCAGGAGTTGGAGGTTGCTGTGATGTGTGACACCACAGCACTCTACCAAAGGCAACATAGTGAGACTATATCACAAAAAAATAAAATAAAATAATAATAATAATAATAATAATAATAATAATAATAATAATACAGTCCTATTCCTCCAAAAGTTTGCAAACTATTTGGGGAAATGTGACTGTAAGATAGTTGGCTAATCAAAGCGGACACATTTTATGGTCAGACGGGCTGGGTTGAGATACCAGATACCTCACTTAGTAAATTTATGGAAAATTACATAATCACACTGTGCCTCAGTTTCCTCATCTTTAAACTGGTAGAATACCTGATCAACAGGGTTAAGTTTCTCAACTTCATACTCTGAAATAATTTTAAACTTATAGAAGAGTTGCAAGAGTTCCCATCTACCTTTCATCCGTCTTGTCTCAAAGTTAACAACTTATAGTTTGTGCTTATTTTACAGAATTATAGAATTCTACTCTAGCTCCGTCACCTTTCCCTAAAAATTTCAGAATCAGCTTGCTGATCCATGCAGAGAAGCACATAGTTGGATACTGGTTTTTCTTATCCGATCTGCTGGTTTCTGTTGTTTAATTAGTGTTTAGACTCTAAGCACTATGTTGCACGAACTTTAGACAATTCACAATTATAATGCATTCAAATTTACTTTCTGTTTTCTATTTGTCCCATCATTTCTTTGTCTCTTTTTTTTTTCTGCCTTTCTTAGGTAATTGAGTATTTCTTAGGATTCCATTTGATCTTCTCTATAGACTTATTTGTACCAGTTTTTTAAAATATTTAGTGGCTGCCCTAGGTTTACAACATACATCTGTAATCAGAGTCTAACTATAAGTACATGACACTATTGTACTTGTGGTATATAACGTGTAACATTATAGCCCTGGTGCTGAAATCAGCCCTGCTCTACATGAGAAGATACAGAAAAAAAAATACCAGGGCCTAAGCCTAACCCCAAATAAGTTCAATCGGAATTTCTGGGAGGAAGACACCAGTCTTCAGTATTTTTCAAAGGCTCTCCAGAAGATTCTTGGTAAACTCCAGGGTTAGCCACCAACCCCTTTAGATCATGGTTACCAATCGGTGCTTACGTGTAAATGCGCAGCCCTGGGAAGTGTTTGAGTATGTCTGTTATTTTTTTTTTTTTACGGTAGTCTTTTATTTTAAATACCTATTATGCCATGAATTTATAGGGACAAAGTCCAACAGCTCAGAGAGGGATCTTTCCATTGAATGGACAAAGCTTGCTATGCCTATTACACCATGAATTCATAGGGAATAGGTTCCAGCCCTTTATGCTCCTGTTCCATTGGCTCCCTTGGTTCTCCTGTGTACTGTATAGTACGCCTATTATGCCATGAATTATAGGGAATGGGTTCCAGGAGCTCAGGCTCCTTTCCATTGGTTCTCACAAAGTGGGTTTCTCTGGGTGGAGCAGGCTGGTGCTTCAGTGGAACCCAGATACCTTTCTCTTTGGCTTCCTTCTTTTTCTAATTATTTTCCTTCACATGTTTTAGGAACCTATCTCAGCTCTTAGAGTGCTTAATATACTCCATAAGAACATTAATCCTCTTGGCAAGAATCTTGCCCTTAACTTGCTTACATCATTGCCAACAGCATGCTGGGTAACATTGTAGACTTCCAGTTTTGCCATGGTAACATTTGTGTGGCATGCCTTTTTGAACAGTACCCATTCCCTTTACATCTACAGTATCAACTTTCTTGTGGATTGTGGTCAAAGGAACAACTCCACATTTTTCAAAAGGCCTAGAGCACATTTATTTCCCTTTGTGTTTGTCATTCTGGTGAATTACTGGAAGATGGAGTCTCCAGCCAGAGAGCTGATTATTTCTGTTGTTGAAAAGGCAAAGGAGGGGCAGGGGATACACCTGGCGACAGTACTCGTGGCTTAGCCTATGGTTTGAGAACCTATGACAACTGCCCACTCCCTTCAGGCTTCATTTCTGCTTCAGACTGTAACTACTAGAGGACATTGAGAATTTTATAAAACAAAGCAAAACAAAAACAAAAATCACACGGTTAGTAAAAGAGAATAGAAGAAACCAGAAAGCAGCTTCTTAGAAGTTTAACACAAGATGCTCTGCCCTAATCAGTCATGGAGGTACCAGACGGAATAGAATAAATTACTTCTTCACTCTGAAACCCTTCATTTTTTATAAATGGTAGTGTTAACAATTGGAGTGCTTGAATGTGATTTAAGATCATGAATAATAGTTTCTAAGAACAAAATATCAGTGAAATCACTAATACTAAATCTGCCATCTTCCACAGAGCAGCTTGTGACAGCACAAGTCCTAAAATAACTTCAAAGTTATAGAGATTTGGCCTTTGTCAGAACAGTAAGAAAAGGCTGCCTTTTAAAAAAAAATACAAAGCTTTCAACAGAAGTAAAGGACTGGAGGCAAAATGTATGGCGATTTAACTCTTTTATTCTAAAGGTTAGGAAACTGAGGCTCAGAGAGGTGACTATTCAATTTCAGACAACTCGTTAAGTTCATATATCCCAAGGATTCCAATCTTCTAATTCTTCATTCTATAAGGTTTCCATGCCATTGCCAAATTTTTATCATTATTAAAACAATTATTCTGGATAATCCCAAGAGCAGAGAATACAGTGGGAAAAGGCAACTTCAAATAAAATTTGAAGATGGTTTGGTTTATTTCAAGTCAGTCCTCAAATTGCTCTTATCAAAAACTGCAAAAATCCCCATATTTTTACCCAAGCATAAAAGTGAAATAACTCTTAATACCTCAATACAAACATTAATCGTCTTGGCAAGAATCTTGGCAATAATATTACTATTAAATATATTCAGTACAACCCAACTAGGCATTTTGAGTTGATTGACTGTTCCAAGTGGTCAATAAAGGCAGTTTCTAGGAGAATCAATTTCTATAGTCTGGTTTTAACACTACAAAAAGCCTAATTATGATTGGCTAGGATTATGTATAATTGTAATAGAAAACCCCAAAATTAAGTTATTTCTCTAGTGAAAATTTGGAGATAGTAGCCCCTCTGTATTGGTATAAAACTCCATGATGTCAGGGACTTAGGCACCTTCTGCCTTATTACTATAATGAGTGTTTCTTTCATTCCCAAGGCCACTTCATGGCTGAGAAGGCTGCACCAGGCCCTGCCATCACATCTACATTCTAACCAGCAGAAAGGTGAAAAGGGCACACCCCCAACATTCCATATACCTCTTCTATTTTAGAACAATAACCATAATTCTGTCATATGTCCATACCAGTCGCCAAGAAGAATGAAAATGTAGTTTTGATTCCACATGGCTCATCTAAAAATTGAGAGTGAAGCTACTCAGTAGACTGAGACAAGAGGATCACTTGAACCCAAGAGTCTGAGAGATGCCTACAAGAAGGGGAATTCTGATTCCACACCCTGGTTAAATGTCTGTTATTAGTCAGCAAATCTGCTCACCTGCCCCTATGATACAGGTAAAGGGGAATGAATTAAGGAGATGAGGCACAATGGAGGGTGGTCAGACTGAGAGGGGTCAGTCCTTTTTTTCTAATGTACAACAACTTTAATAGTCCAAGTTCCCAAGAAGGACAGGAAAGGATCCCACATACACATATAAGTCAGTGAGTCTGGGGCTTATATTCTGCGTGGGAATGGCTGCAGTGGGGTCAAGGACACAGGTGCACTGATGCAGTGAGGAATGATGCAGCCAGAGCATGTTCACTTGGACTCAAATATTGCAACATATTCCCAAGATCTGGGGAAGCCCTCCACTGAGCCATCATCAGAGGGGCATGCTGGAGCCACCACTTATCTACTTTGAGCCTTTAGACAGGAATAGTTTAGACCTTCTATGAGAGCTAAGTAAAGACAATAAATCAAATGAGGAGCTAGGTCTTTCTTATTCCTTTTGATTCCCCATCTCAGCATCAGACAAGCCAGTGCATGGAGGCAGGGACAGGTGGTAGTGTGTATGAAAGCAGATCATGCCAGCTCCAAACCAGCCACTGGAGCCCACTGGTCTAGCCAGTGGAGGGGAAAGGGAGAGAAGAGCTTTGGACCTAACAAAAAGTCTAAATGTTTTAAATAAACAGGGTTGAGTCTTAAACACTGAAAGTAACTTTTAATAACTGAAAGCTAAGGAATCAGACAAAGCATTAAGAGCCCCTGCCACCAGTGGGGAGGTGACTTCATTAGCACAGAGTTGAAAGCAGTGAATGGGAAAAATAAGCTTCCCATGTTTTCACTCCCAACTGAATCGAGACTACCCCCTCAATAAACCAGTTTTGTCCTTTAGTCCAAATCACATCACCAAATCAGGCTATGCAAACCTGAGTGGACCCAAGCCTGTACCTTCTTTTTTCCCAGTGGAAGCAGGGATACTAAGCATGTGATTCCCAAAGGTAAGTCTTTTAAATATCACCTATATGACTTTCCATATTGTCACCTAACCATATTGTTACACTCCTCATACTATTATTTATTTTATGATTTTCCTTTGAATTTACTCACTTTTAAAATTAAGCAACTTTTGAAAAGAAACCATGACTCAATTACAGTTGGAAAACCAGTATAGTTATCCTCCCTTAGTTATGAGGAATATGTTCCAAGACCCCCCATGGATGCCTGGAACTGTGGATAGTACCAAACCTGATATACACTATATCTTTCTTGTACATACATGCCTATGATGAAGTTTAACTTATAAAGTAGACACAGTAAAAGATTCACAATAGTAGCAATAATAAAATACAACAATCTCATAATCAACATACTATAATAAGTTATGTGATGGAGGTCTCTCTCCCTCTCTCCCTCTCTCTGAATCTCTTATTATTCACCCTTCTTGTGATGATGCGAGACAATTGCCAAGAGGACCTCTAAGTGACTCATGAGCAGGGAGCATAGACAGCGTGGAGATGCCAGACAAAGGAAAGATGCATGGCCCAGGCTAAAAGGAGCAGGATGACACAAGAGTTGACCATGCTAATCAGAATGACAAACAATTTAAAACTTATAAATTATTTCTGTAATTTTCCATTTAATACTTTTGGAGTTGAAACCTCAGAAAGTGAAACCATGGATAAAAGGGGACCTTTTCTGGTCACTGTGGCCTGAGTCTGACCTTTGGTCTTTGTTAGAAAGGGAGATTAGCCAGGGAGAGAGGTACAAAAGACATACTGGGATCAAACAGAAACTTTCTCCTTGATGAACTAGAATTGAAGGAATTGCAAAGGGATTTGCAATTAATTAACTTAATTTGAAGTTAGTTAATGGCTGTGATTGAGGAATAAGATGAAATGCCAAAACCTCATATGAGAGGAAGCATTTTCTGGGATATAATGACACAGCCAGTACATACTTGCCTCCAACATCTTGCTAAGCAGCTTTTACAACTACCGGGGAACTTACATTGGCAGGTGATGTGATAAAAGATAAGTCTTAGATTCTTAGAGGATGAAATACACATAATACACATTAAACCCTCTGTCAGTTAGAACTCTTTCATTGCAAGTGACAGCAAAGATTTTATTCGCTCGGCTCAGTGCCCGTAGATCAGTGGTTAGGGCAGGGCTGGCAGGTTCAAACGAGACCCAGGCCTGCTAAACAACAATGACAACTATAACAACAAGAAGAAAAATAACCAGGCATTGTGGCGGGTGCCTGTAGTCCCAGCCGCTTGGGAAGGCTGAGACAAGAGAATCCCTTGAGCCCAAGAGTTTGAGGTTGCTGTGAGCTGTGATGCCACGGCATTCTATCCAGGATGACAGAATGAGACTCCATCTCAATTATATATATATATATATATTGGCTCATGTAAACTGGTAAACTGGTGGGCCTAGAGCATAGCTCACTTCAACCAGAGTTGTTTTTGTGGAATAAAGTAATGTCTTTGGTTGTGTTCTCTATCTTTCTCTCTCTCTAGTTGGACACAGGCTTTCCACAGGGAGCAAGATGGCTGCTAGCAGCCCAGGACTCATATATCCCAGCAAAAAAGTCGATAACAATAGCGCTAGCACCTGAGTCCCAGGAAGGACGCTGAGGGGGTGACATGCCAACTAGGGTTGCACACCCACCTTGAATCAGTCCCTGCCGCCAGCTGGCTGAGGAGCATTGTCCCAGGTCATGTTTCACTTCTTGTGATAATGGAACAGTAGGAAAAAGGGGGGAGATGGAGAGAGCGTCACCCACAGGACAGGGGGTGAGCTTCTACTAAAAGAAAAGAGAGAAGGGTTCTAGGCAGACAAAAACAACAGTCGTGTACAACAAATGCCTTCTCAGTGCCAGCCAGTCAATGATGAAAGAACCTTAAAAGTCACTTACCAATATATTTAAAAATACAAAGAGTAAATGTGTGTTGAATGCCCCTGTTGCCAGGACAGCAGACCCGGCTGGTGATCACTCAGCCCACGTGCCCTCAGCCCTCGCCTCTTCCTTCACACCAGTCCCAACTTCCAACATCCTGCACCTGTCCTGAGGGCTTAGCACTTTCTCTGACCACTACAGCCCACTTACGGGACAGGTCAGAAGGCCATGGAATTAGCTACCCAGGGCTTCTAGCAGCCCTTACACAAGTCCTCTTGGTAGATGGTGGATAATCAGTTATCTGATTGGATACCTGTCTACTGTTTCCTAGAGTTTCCCTCTGATATTGGGCTCCAGCTGCCCAGAGTGGTAACTTGCTTGATAACACCCCTTTGGGGGCTTCCTTCTCTTCTCTGTCTTGCTTCTGTATCCTCCTACAGGTGTTTATTTCAGATTGCCTCCTAAACAAACTACTTGTACTTGAGTCCTTTCTCAGGGTCTGTTTCTGAAGGAACTAACCTATAACAACAATGTGGTAAACCATTTACACATACTCCCCCTTGTCATTCTCACAGCAATTTCATGAATGTGTGAATGGGCCCTTGGTAATAGCAGAGCCCAGAGTAGGTTGAGTCCGACACATGCTTAACAGCTGTTCCCTGTTACCTGACTCTTTATCCCTATAGACAGCCAACTTTCTGTGATTCTCTTGAAAGCAGTAAAAGCCCAGAGAATCACTGAAGAAATTGTAAATAAACTAGAGACAGTATGATTGTGCTGTTGAATATGAGGGGGAAATGTGAGCTAAAGAGCCTCGCACATAGTAGGGGCCCTTTAAGTTTGATTGAAATATCATGTGGCAGCTTTTAGTTTGCAGGAATCGTCAGTGTTGTTATTCTTTTATGCCATCCTTGAATAAAAGAAGCTGCCCCAGGCTTGGCAACTGTGGGTCAAGTGGCTAAGGCGCCAGCCACATACACCTAAGGCAGCGGGTTCGAATCCAGCCCGGGCCCGCCAAAACAACAATGACAGCTGCAACCAAAAAAAAATGGTCGGGCGTTGTGGCGGGCGCCTGTGGTCCCAGCTACTTGGGAGGCGGAGGCAGGAGACTCACTTGAGCCCAGGAGTTAGAGGTTGCTATGAGCTGTGATGCCACGGCACTCTACCCAGGGGGACAGCTTGAGGCACTGTCTCAAAAAAAAAAAAAAAAAAAAAAAGAGAGAGAAGCTGCCCTTTCTGAGGAATAACTTCCCAGTGTAAAATTTTCCTGAACTCAAGGTGAATGATAATCTGGATTATGGTAAAGCAATCATCTCCAGGGTAGAAGAAAAACTGGACTCAACTGTGCTCTATTCCTTGTGGGAAGAATAATACATATTGATCTTTTAGAAAAAAATGACTGTAAAACATATATATTCTCATTTATATAGGGTAGCTTAGCTAAAAGTTTGCCTAAGACAAAAGACATAAGCAAACTCTCATTTACCTTTTCCACTTTACGTATCCATGATTGCATATGAAAATCGTTTTTCCATTATTTTAGATAACCTGTGCATAAGAGCACCATCATGCATAATCAAAAGTCACTGAAATAATCGTTTTGCTGCCTATTTCCTGATTTAGTGGAACGCACACTAAATTTGGAGTCAGGAAACGTAGTTGTATAAGCTAATTACTTATATTCTCTGGGCCCCAGTAACCTTTTCTGCAAGATGAGAATTCTTGCTTAGTGATCACTAGCCCCTACATTTTCTGACAAGGGAGAATATTTCCTCACTTCCATCCTTGTTTACAAAGTGAATTAAGGATGCTAAGAGCATCACTTATTCTGCCTTGTTTATGGTACATAAATAACCACTCTGCATGTTATAAATGACACACGGAAGTCTTTCTGTGCCCAGGTTACCACCAAAGTTTCTTTCTAGACTGTGCTCTCCCCATTGTAAATACTTTTCCTATATTTTGCTTCCTTGGGTTTTTTTTTTTGAGACAGAGTCTTACTTGTCACCCTCAGTAGAGTGCCATGATAGCTCACAGCAACCTCAAGCAATCCACAGGCCTTGGCCTCCCAGAGTGCTAGGATTTACAGGCATGAGCCACCATGCTGACCTCAGTATTTTTAATTTAAGTTTGCTTGTGTGTATAAACTTTAGTGGACACCTAATGTTACATAACTAGAAGCTATTTTCACAATGTTTTCATACAGCTAGACAATTTAGATTTTGTTTAAAAACATAATGAACACTGAGTAATTGCAGATAAGGAAATGGAAGGATTCAAAGAGAAACCTTATATTCGGCTTGGCGCCTGTAGCACAGTGGTCACAGTGCCAGCCACATACACTGAGGCTGGCAGGTTCAATCCTGGCCTGGGCCAGCTAAACAACAATGACAACTGCAACAAGAGAATAGCCAAGCATTGTGGCAGGCACCTGTAGTCCTAGCTACATGGGAGGCTGAGGCAAGAGACTCACTTAAACCCAAGAGTTTGAGGTTGCTGTGAGCTGTGATGCCACAGCACTCTACCGAGGGTGACAATAAGGCTCTGTCTCAAAAAAAAAAAAAAAAGAGAGAGAGAGATACCCTATATTTGACTTAATTAAGTTGTAGATTAAATATACCCATGGGTTGTCCGTAACCCCCCTTCCCTTTTCTAAGCTTCCTTGCTCAAATACTCTAAGAAGTAATTAATGTAGTCTAAATTAAATCTAAGTTTCCAAGGGTGCTCTTCATTAGTTAGAACCAAATGGTTTGTCTATATTTAAACATTTTTTATGTATAAAATTGCAATTTGTGTCATTCATCCTAATAATTTAAAGTATTGGAGTATATTGCAGGCAGATTCCAGAAAGACAAAAAACTAAGGAATAAGTAGGGTGGAGATAGAAGTCCCTTAGAAACACTAGGTAGGATACCATCTTTAAAGAATGGTTTTCATTGGTAGCTTATAGAAATTAGCTACACTGTGTAAAGTGATTTGTGACTCATAGGTGTGTCTATGAGAGGGTCATTTTAGAAATTCATTACTTGTTAAAACTCTGGACACTTTTTAATGACGGAAAAAATATTGTCAAGATGGATCAACAGATTATGTGTTCCACAGTGAAACCACTTGTAAACAGAGAAGGCGTTTGGTGGAGATTATCAAACCTTTAGGGTGAGCATCATCCCTAATGTATTGTGGTGGCGGTGGCTGGCAGTGGAAAAAGGGATAGAATGCTCTTAAGCTATAGGGACAGGTTACCTAGGAACCACAGAATGATTCAGTTCTATTCACGGAGACTTGTTCTCTTAATTGGACGATAAGATTTGAAGAATACATCTGGGGGGAAGTGGCAAGATTAAATGATTGTGGCAGTAGTAGCGGCCCTAACATCTGCAATCTTGGCAGCCTTAGCCAAAGGGTCACAATATGAGCGAAACTTCCATTTGTGAAAAGAAGCCAGTGAAGCCACCTAAAGAGTCACAATTCTGTGTGAAAAAATTAACCTTTAACTGCAGAAAAAAATGAAAATAAAGTGTGAAATTTGGCATATTACAAAGTGTAGCAAAACCCTCTCTGGCTTGATAGTTCTGAGAATGATCATCTTTGGAGGACAAGATTATATTTGGGTTCAGATATTGGAGTTCTGTTCTTTAAGGGAACTCAAAATGGTCCTGAGAGGGTATGTATATCCTATCATCACTCTCTTTTTTCACTCTGTAATACTGTTAGGTACAAATTGCCTTACAGAGAATTACAAGCATTCCTGTACTCTCCTGCTTTTAACACTAAAATTAAGAAAAATCAAGGAGTAGGCTGACAATGATGACTTTTTAAAATTCATTCAGAGCCTTTAGAGGATAGAGTAATTTTTTCCTGTGCTCATAAAGAACTCAGTGTATATGTATTTTATATATGTATTTGCAACATATATAAAAATAAAACTATAATTATATGCATAATTGGAGAAGCTCTACCTCGGAGTCACTTTTTAAAATGTTTATCAGTTGCACCTTACTCCTTGAATAGGACTAGTAGGTAACTACTGCCTTGGCATAACTGCTTTCTTCACAGATAATGGAATTTAAAACTTTCCTAAAGCTCCCTCTAGTGACAAACAGCAATTTAATCCATCACTACATAACATGCTAATATCAACAAGCTCTGAAGTCCCATTTTCTCATTTAGTTGTTAGCGGAACAATAGCTACAGTGTTTTGATTAGAGAATGGCTGAGAAATAATAACAGCTTGAATTTCAAAGCATTCTATAGGCACCAGAACCTAAGGGATTTCTCTGAGTCTGAGGTCAACACAAAGTGTACCTATACCACTGAATTCTATTTATTTTACTCTGCTCTAGTATGTATTTATTTTTAAAATTCCCTTCATTTTTGTCCTTCAGGGAATTTAAGGACTAAAATATGCTCATATTAACTCAAGAAGTAAAAAAGGGTTGGCTTGACCTTTCATTTCTTGTGCTTTTACTGCATTTATTGAATCATTTTCCAAACAAACACAAATTCCAGGAATCCTCTAAATTATGAAACTAAGGGTCATCCATAAAGATTATATTAAATCTATACTAGTAATAACATGTTAAATAATAATATTCTTAGGGTGGCACCTGTGGCTCAAAGGAGTAGGGTGCTGGCCCCATATACCGGAGGTGACAGTTTAAAACCTGGCCTGACCAAAATAATAATAATAATATGTTTAACCTCTTATATGATTTTTAAATAAAATAATGTATAAAGTATAATAAATAATAAACTATATACTATTTGTATCATACTGTATGATTGTATGTATAATATATATTTTCTTTTACTTACATCCCCACTTCCAAAGGACTTAGAGCTTATCCAATAAGATAGGTTTAATTGAACCATTGAAATAAAAGAAGAAAAGCCACATTCCTAGCAAAGAGAATTAAAGACCTAAGTAGAAAAGTAAGCTATGCATAATTATCACAACTGGGCACAAAACTTAGTTTTGGGCTTCCTATAAGCTAAGACAAAAAAGGGAGATACAATAATTGGTTTACACATGCCAAGGGAGATGAATTTTTCCTTCTAAAATACAGATATACAAATTCCTAAATGTCAATAACAAAACTATAGCATTGGAAAATTTCAGAACATGAAATTCATGTTTATATATTCAACAAAAGGTCTTCAGTATGCCTACTCTCCAAGGCTGTCACAGCTGGTGATTACTTCCCCAAAGGGTGTTCTTTATTTTGAGTCTCACTTTGTTGCCCTCGGTAGAGTGCCGTGGAATCATAGCTCACAGCAACCTCAAATTCCTGGGCTCAAGGGATTCTCTTGCCTCAGCTTCCCATGTAGCTAGTACTACAGGCCCTTGTCATAACACCTGGCCATTTTTTTGTTTCAACAGGCCCAGGTTAGGTTTGAACCCACCAGCCCCAGTGCATGTGGCCAGCACCCTACCCACTGAGCTACAGACACTGCCCCTTCAAAGGGTATTCTTGGGAGCTCACTCTATAATAAGCTCATACCAGGTGTATGCCCCTGCCCATAATCATGGATTATTCCATGGGAATAGCAACCAGAAAGGATCTTCTCTCTTTTTCGCATACATGTAGTAATAGCAAAGGACAAAGTAAATACATTTATGATATGTGTTTGCTGCTAAAACTGGAGAGAAACAGACCCTATATTCCTTTGGATTGTGCACACATTCTTGAAAGAATTGATATGTTTAAAGAGAAATAATGAAATCAAGATGGCTGCAGACAAAGTCAGATACCAGGCAATGTTTTCTTTGAAACCCTCTCTCCCATTCTGCTGTCATCTCTCAATCATGGGGTCCCTTTTCTACTTTAAAGCAAAATCTACTTGTCATCTTAAAATCTACATTTATTTATTTAGAGGCAAGGTCTCACTATTTCATTCAGGCTAGAGTGAAATGGTGTGATCATAGTTCACTGCCACCTCAAACTCCCAGGATAGTGATCCTTCTGCCTTGGTCTCCCAACAGGTGGAACTATGGCTGCTCCCACAACAGCAAGCTAATTTTTTTTTTTTCTTAGAGACAGGAGTCTCACTATATTGCCCAGGCTGGTCCTGAACTCATGGCCTTAAGAGATACTCTTACTTTAGCCTCCCCAAATGCTGGGATTATAAGTGTAAGCCACTGTCCCTAGTCTCTACTTTAATAAGAGGAGTTGACATTACTTTTGTGTGAATTAAGTCACTGTGTTGCTTTTCTCAGAGGTGTTTGCCCTTTAGGCTTTAGTTCTAATTCAGTTTAGCAAATGCTTACTGGAGGCCTATTATATGCAAGGTATTTTATAGCTGCTAATAGTGGGAATAAAAAGCTTCATAAACTTTGAAATAGATTTCAAACAATTGAGAGAAGATAGGGAAGAGTTTTTGCTGTCTGAGTACTGACTTTCTGCCCCTGTGTTCTTCTAAATGACTTTTGGGGACCACGGAGCCAGCGCACACACTTCCACATTCCTCAAATTTTGTAACTATACAACCAGCTCACAATGTCTACAGAGTCGCTGTTGAGAATCTACAGAATGCTCCCTGACCTATTCTGATCTTATTTCCAAGGACTCAAAATTTAACACGTTGTATAAGGCAACGAATAAATCAATTCCTTATTCTTGTTGCACCTCTCTTCCATGATAAAGGAAACGGATTGGAGCCTTAAGATAAAAGGGGGAAGAACGGACAGGAGAGAGAGAAAAGCTCCGTAGGCAAAACAGAAGGAAAATTGAAATTGATTATTAAAGTTAGGAATTAAGATGTAAACTCATAGATGTTTTTCACCACCAGGATTTTCCCAATCCAAAAGTTCACAGACTACTGGGAAATCTAATTATTTGGAACTGATTAAATGTTACCCTGACCTCAACTAACATTTGTGCTTGACTTTTTCTGGGACCTCGGGGACGCAGACGCCAGATGAGACCACCTCTTCTCTCCGTTCTTCTCGCAGGGACAAAGACTGTCAGGTGCTGGTGTCGTGGCTCCTGACAGGAGGCTGCTCTGTCGACTACCGCCAGGATCCCAGAGCTACGGAGCGATTCTCCAGACGCCCCCAGTCTGGGCCCTTCCTCTACCGCTCTACTTTCGCTCCGGGTACTCCGGGGGCGGGGCTGGGGAGCGCACGTCCCCGGCGCCGTGACGTCACAATCCCGACGTCATAGAGCCAGCCCTTAGCAACCGACCTAGCGACGGTCTCCGAGCAGCTATCGCTGGTGCCTGCCGCTCTTTGCCAGTCCTCTAATGCAGCGGCTGGGCCTGGCCAAGGGAAGGACCGGAGGGGACGCAGTGTGTCCCCACGGCGGCTGCAAGAAGACTAAACATGGATGGCAGCCGGAGAGGTAAAGGGCAGCTTTCACGGGCGACCGCGCCGGCCTGCACCCCCCACCTCGCGCCCGGGGCGTTCCAGGCATTGTCCCAGGTGTTGCCCAGAGCTGCCCGGAGCTGCCCGAGGCCTGCGCACAGGAACAGGCCCTACTGCCAGGCTCGCAGCCCGCTTCCTTGCCCTGAATTTGTCTCCCTCACAACCATGCGGCCCAGTCTCCTGAACTTCAGGAACATGGAGCCTTATTACCCCGGTAGCTCTGAGGCAAAGACCTCTGTGGGCCCAGAATCAATCCCTGCTGCTCTCTGTACGGACGACCTTCAGTTTCATGTCCTGAAAGTAGAGGTCAAATACTCATGCCGTGGGTTTCTTGAGGATTAAATGCAGATAATGCGTAGCCGGCACCTTGTAAGTACTCAGTAAATAGGAAATCTCCCATTCAGTAACTGTCTCCAAAACTGAGTAACCCAGGGCTTCTGTAACTTTGAGAATCCCTTTGGAAGCATGTTACGATGAGGATTATGATTCAATAATTCTGTTCGCGGTTGGGGTGTGTGTGAGAGTTTGCATTTATAATTAGTTTCCAGGTGATTCGTGTTGTTGATCGGTGTTGTAGATCAGCGGACTCCAGTTTTAGCAGCAAAGGATTAATCCATAATCACTGTATACACCTGTTTTGACTGACTGTTGAGTCAGGTGGACGTCATGGTGGAGCAGTGTAACCTCATACCTGTACGAATCGGCCCAATCCAAATAGTTTTATTATCTTTGTACCATATGAGCAAGTATCATTCTTTTCTCAAGCCAAATAAGGCAAGCTTTAGACTCCCCTTGCTTCCAGTTCAGTGTTCTTATCTATTTAAAAGAGTATCTTTAAATCAGGTTGCTAAATGATTCCTTGAAGTATGTCTTGTCTTGCTTTGAATTTGAATGTTTTTATTATGTAATTATTGATCAAAAGTGCTATCAGTGTAGAAAGGAGATAATTATCCATTTATCAGCAAACCATATGTTCTGACACTTTACCAACCTAAGTTTCAGAGGAAGCAAACCAAAACGCTTTTATGTTCTTAAAAACTTTACACATAAACTAACATTATGCCTTGCTTAGTACTAGGAACTATTTCCAAATTATCTCATTTAATGTACAGAACATCGTGTTAGATAGGTATTATCTTTATTTCACAGTAAATAAACTGAAAACAGAAGATCATAAACAACTTGCTAAGGCCACAGTTACTGGCAGAACAGACTTTGAATCCAGATGAGGAAGGTAAACCCCAAAGTCAGTGCATTTACCTACTATCCCATGAGGCAGAGGGCCTAGAGTCTAGGCCAGGCGTCCTCAAACTATGGCCCGTGGGCCACATGCAGCCCACCTAGGACATTTATCCGGCCTGTTGGGTGCTGCTGTCCTGCTTAGCAGCCAACTGGTCGCAACCCGCAGTCCTGCTCTCCAACAGTATGAGGGACAGTGAACTGGCCCCTGTTTAAAAAGTTTGAGGGGTGGCGCCTGTGGCTCAAAGGGTAGGGTGCCAGCCCCATATCATATGCCAGAGGTGGCAGGTTCAAACCAGCCCTGGCCAAAAACTGCAAAAAAAAAAAAAAAACAGAAAAGAAAAAAAAGAAAAAGAAAAGTTTGAGGACCCTGTTAGGCCCTCTAGATAGTTGTAACATTTATAGTATTAATAGACTTAGTAAGTTCTCAGTATTTGTTTATGGAGTTATTTTAAAAATTAGGCTTATGCCAAATGTAAAAAGATTTATATTTTTGTAACTCAATAAGCTTCACTTTAAGGATATTATGTAATATATAGTAATATCAAATATTATTGATTTTAAATTCTTTAAACAAATGTCATAGTTGACAAATATCTGAGGGTTCTCATAATACCATAAATTATTATTAATAAAAAACCATAAATTTTAGCCAAAGCTAAAATAATTTTAATTAAGAATACATTTCTTAGATTTCATTAAGAGGTTACTTTGGTTATTTAATAAAATATTAAAACAAAAAAATTATCTTTTGTCATTTTCTTACTCTAATCCCATTTTAGACTTTATTTTGTAAGGCACGCTTTCTGAATGGTGATGTATTAGAAAGAGCAGCAGCCTGAAAAATACTGTCTTGTTTGTAATCTGTTGCTATTAACTAACTAGGTAATATCTTCAAATCTCTTTACTTCCCTGAGTTTTAGTATGATAACTTATAAAATGGAGGCTTGGACTAGATAATCTACAAGGGGGTGTTTCTAGCTTCTCTTGGGGGAAGGAGAAGAAAAGATTGAGACTATCAAATTGTCATCCACTCTATTATCAATGACCTTTGGAGAGAAGAGAGAAGACAACTTATTAATTTAAATAACTGAAAGTAGCTTGGAAAATAATTGTTTTAAATCTTTTGGTCCCCTAGGGACACTTAGAAATGGCACTTAAGGCTTGGCACTGGTAGCTCAGCGGTTAGGGTGCCAGCCACATACACGGGGGTTGGCGGGTTCGAGCCCAGCCCAGGCCAGCTAAACAACAATGACAAAATCAACAAAAAACTAGCTGGGCATTGTGGCAGGTGCCTATAGTCCCAGCTCCTTGGGAGGCTAAGGCAAGAGAATCACTTAAGCCCAAGAGTTTGAGGTTGCTGTGAGCTGTGATGCCCCGGCAATCTACCGAGGGCAACATAAAATCCGTCTCAAAAAAAAAAAAAGAAATGGCAGTTAGGTTCCCAAGCCTCTAGTATTCCTGGGAAAGCCTTCCACAAGAAACAGCTTTACCTTTCCTCAGTGGACTTTTCTGGATATCTTAGGAAAATGAAATTATGTGGGAAACTGGGCTTCTCTCATATACTGATGAATTCACTACCCTACTAAGACCTTCAGTCTCTTGGACAGGGTTGTAGTCCTAATGGTTAGAGGATGAGGTTCTTCTCCCTTATGTTTGGTTTGAGGCTACTTTTCCTTGACTCATTGGAGCATTCATTCTGGTCCAATCGAAAAATAGAAACCATTCAGTGATTTATATAAGACAAGTTTAATGAATTATCAAACTATCATAAAAGAGCAACTATAAGATATGAGAAGACTCTGTATAGTACCCTAAAACTTTCCAGTTGAAAGAGAATCTCCCAGAGATGTGCTCAGACTTCAAGGATAAGCTGTCACTGCTCATGCCCAAAGCTTCACTGATGAGGAATGACATCAGAGCCTTCATATTCCTCAGGAAATGTAATTCATTAAATAATTTAGGTAAGTCGCTAAACAAATAAGCAAACAACAATGAAAACAAGTTCAAGAGAGGATTCTGTATCTAGACTTACTACAATAGATTACCTAAAATGTTCACTTTTCAACAAAAAATGGTGAATCACACAAGCAGAAAAGTGTGACCTGGCTTGGCGCCTGTGGCTCAATAGGCTAAGGCGCCAGCCACGTACACCTAAGGTGGTGGGTTCGAATCCCCAGCCCGGGCCCACCAAACAACAATGATGGCTGCAACCAAAAAATGGCCGGGCGTTGTGGCGGGCGCCTGTGGTCCCAGCTACTTGGGAGGCGGAGGCA
>CAUYQV010152392.1:0-10514 GCA_963574575.1 Galagoides demidoff
CTTTACCTCCTTCATGTTTACATGGATGGAACTGGAAAATGTTCTTCTTAGCAAAGTATCACAAGAATGGAAGAAAAAGTATCCAATGTACTCAGCCCTACTATGAAACTAATTTATAGATTTCATAGGAAAGCTATAACCCAATTTTAGCCCAGGAACATGGGGAAAGGGGAGAGGGAGTGGAGGGGAGGGGAGAGGGTGGGTAGAGGAAGGGTGATTGGCGGGATCACGCCTATGGTTCATCCTATAAGGGTACATGTGAATCTCTCTAAATGTAGAATATAAATGTCTTAACACAATAACTAAGAAAAAGACATGAAGGTTATGTTAACCAGCTGGATAAAAGTACTTCAAATTGTATACAGAAAAAGTACACTGTACCCCATGATAGTATTAATGTATACTGTTATTATTTAGTTTTAAAAATTAATTAATTAATTAATTTTGTAAAAAAAAAAAAAAATAGTCCCAGCTGCTTGGGAGGCTGAGACAAGAGAATCACTTAAGCCTAAGAGTTTGAGGTTGCTATGAGCTGTGACGCCACAGCACTCTACTGAGGGCAACATAGTGAAACTCTGTCTCAAAAAAAAAAAAAAAGAAAGTAAGAAAAGAAAAAGAAAACACAGTTAAAGACGAGGCAAAAACTCTGAGTAGACATCTCAGCAAAAAAGACATACAAATGGCAAGCATATGAAAAGATGTTCCACATCATACATCATTAAGAAAATGCAAATGAAATCACAGACAGCACTGTATGCCTACTGTAATGGCTAAAATCAAACCCTGACAACCAAAAATGCTGCCGAGAATGGAAAGTGGCAGGAATACTCACGCACTGCTGGAGGGAATGCAAAATAGCAGGACAACTCTGGAAAAGTTTGGCAGTTTCTTATAAAGCCATCTTGGTCTTTCATGTTCCTTGGTATTTACCTAAATGAGTTGAACACTTATACGTCCACCAAAGCCTGCATACAGATGTTTACAGCAGCTTTCCTCATAATTGTCAAAACTTGGAAGCAACCAAGATGTCCTTCAACAGGCAAACAGATGAGTAAACTGTGGTAGATCTATAAAATTAAGGTGATCAGATTTTAACATCGGTAAATGTTGGGGGCGGGGGGCCTATTGGCTGAGCTGTTTATGGTTAGGGACCCTCTAGAGGGGGGTGGGGCTACTTGTTTGTTCCAGACAGTTTGGCTCCTTCTGAGCTAACTGTCCTTGCCTAGAAGGGAGGGAGGGGAGCCAGTATCCTTCTGATACCGATTCCACCTGGGCAACCTTGCCCAGGAGGGGAGTAGGAAGTTTACATTATCCTTTGCATTCCCAAATGGAGTTACATTAACCGTAACTCGTAACTCCGTAACCAGCAGCCAAAAACCGTATCTTCCCTTCCCATTCCCTCCCCCTTCCCTAGCTTGTCGTGCATTCTTTCGAAAAATCAGGACTTTTTTAAAATGCCACGGGACATGGGACAAATTGTCAAAAATTGGGACTGTCCTGCCAAAAGCGGGACATCTGGTCACCTTAACAAAATGGAACGTTAACTATAAAAAATGAACTATCAATCCATGAGAAGACATGAATGAACTTTAAATGTGTATTTCTAAGTAAAACAAGCCAATCTGAAAAGGTTTACATACTATATGATCCTAACTATATGGCATTCTGGAAAAGGCAAAAGTATGGAACCAGTAAAAAGATCTGGGGTTCCAGGGTTCAGTGGGGAGGAAGGGATGAACAGGTGGAGCACAAACGATGCTCAAGGCAGTGAAACTATGTTGTGTGATAGTGTAATGGTGAATACAGGTCATTACACAGTCAACAAAACTCAGAGAACGGGCAGCACAGAGGGAACCCTAATGTGGACTATGGGTTTAGTCAACTACTCAAACTTATCAATTTTGGCTCAACAAAAGTACCACGCTAATAAAAGATATTAATAATAGGAAAATTACAACAAAGTACCACGCTAATAAAAAATATTAATAATAGGAAAATTACAACAAAAGTACCACATTATAAAAGAGATTAATAATAGGAAAAATGGTGGTGGGGTGTAATATGAGAACTTTGTACTTTCCATTCATTTTCTTGTAAACCTAAAGCTAACGAAAATACTAGTCTATTAAAAATTCCTTTTTAAAAAAGGGAAGGCGGTGTGTTACCTTTCTTTCTTACTTAATGCCTAAGATTTTTAAAGGACACCAAAGGACATTTTCAATTTTCTCCAATTTCATAAGCTTGGATTGTATTACCAAGCAAAAATAACTGAAACAGAAAACCACCCTAACGAAAAACTGCCTATCATGTCCTAGGCCTTCCCTTTTTTTCTTTTTTCTTTTTTTTTTTTTGAACGCAGCTAAAATAAGAAGGGCTTTCTTTTCTCATTAACTTCCAATATGCCTAGTTATTCGTTTATTTATTTTCATAGAGGTACATTCTGTCCCACTGTGAGAGAATATGAAATATCATTTCAGTTCCCAAGGATTTAACAGCCCTTTTCACAGCCCCTTAAAGCTGGACCCAAGGCAGCTTTTAATGAGTTTGCACCTGGCTGGAAACCAATCTATCAGGACTTAAATGTTGAATGCCTCTATTAAGAAAATTTGGGGGTGAAAAGACAGTAAAGCCCATATCCTCGCCTGGAGAAAAAAACCCATACATGCCTACCTTGAAAAAGAGTGGAGTATAAACTCTCCCCTACAACACCAGCACGTAATCAGTGTTGCCAGTTGTTTAAGAGGAGGAGTAACTCAGTTCAGGAAGATGATGTGTCTATGAAGGCACAAACCACCTTAAAGTGGACAGCTACTTTCTCCCCTGCTGCTTAAGATTTATATAAAACCTATTATTATAAAAAACAGCATTTTTATCGTGTTAAATGACATGTTGAATTTTCTCTGGATTGTGCTTTTAAAAAGCAAGGCCCACCTGTTAGCTTTGAACACAGTACTGCGATATTTTGAATACACAGAGATAGCCCAGGGGTTCTCAAAGAGTGTTCCCATGACCAGCAGCATCAGCATTACCAGGGAACTTGTTAGAAATGTAATTCAAATCCAGATCTACTGAATCAGAAATTCCGGGGATGAGACCCAGCCTTCTGGGGGACATGTGCGGGCAGGCGGCTGAGTGTAATGATTACTTCTACCTAAAACTGAGATGTTAAACACCTTCCAGATCACCTCTGGTGAGCCAGCCCCAAGCAAAGTTCTTGCCTTTGAATTCTACCACCACCATCACCAGAGGGAGATGCGACCTGGGTAAGTTAAAAAAACTCTCTGGTCCTATGAGACAGGACAGGTCCACCTTTCAAATAGAGAGGGCTGGAATCAGTACAGTAAAGTACTTACTGGATCCCTGGCCCACAGTAAGTTGTATGCTAAGCCAGTGAGTTCTGCTTCTTTAAACTTTTGAGAGAGTCTTTCAGAGCACTTTGTCCACTGGACACTAAACTGTTCATTCAGATATGCTCGAGAAATCAAAGTTTATAGGGAACCTCTCCCAATGTCTTTGCCTTAGCATCCACAGGGAGAAATGGGCAGAGTAACGAACAGTAGATAGTATCTTAAGCCTTTAAACACATCTGGGAATTTCTTTGATAATTACTTTTGCAAAATACAATGACAATTTCATAGCTGGAGGAGAACTTTGAAATTACAAAACCCTTTAATTTTAGAGATCAGAAAACAGAGGGTTAACGACTCATCTGAGATCACACTCTGTGTGGTGTGACTTGCATAGGTGCATCCCCTGAGCCACTGACGTCTGGGAACTCAGCCAAATGTAGGATAAGGGACACATGGGCTCGGAGGAACAGAAACATTCTGAACTTTCGCTCTCAGGAGTTTTTTTCAGAGCCAGCTCCCTTCTCTGACTCACAAGTACAGCTTCTATTGTGTATTATCAGGGTGTAGGCCTCTACATTTAGTGTAAGAAGCCAGAAGTGGGGAAACCATACTTAACAGAGTAGACATACATCCAAGTCCAAAGAAAAATGAAATGTCAGAACCCTCAGGCAAACCAGAGTCTGCTGGGAACTTACGTTGAGGAGAGAAGTCCTGGGTAGGACGTGGACTCCATGTCAGAAGGACAGGCATGAGAAAGGAACACACGTGTACCATGGGCAAGAGCAAGTAGATGCTGGAGGAGCTTTGTGGTTTGAAAGGAGGACAGGTATAAGCCATCAATGGCAAGTTGACTTTACCAGTGAGCAACTTTCATTGCCTTTGCTCAGAAGATTTTTGATTTCCTGACCAAGTCAGATCAGTCCACTGTAGCTGGTTGGGGTCTGTAGGTATAAACACTGAAGAGAGTGAATAAAGGATTCCTGACTAATTCCTGCCCCATCTTCACTACTTCCAGGTCCGAAGGTGATCTTTAGAATATCCTAAAACCCTCTGTGTCTCGTATGTGCCTCATATCCTACAAACTAATTTTTGCTTTTGACTTTGGTATTGAGAAACAAATGCTGGGGGAGGGGGCAGGAAAAAAGAAAAAGAGAAACAAATGCTTAATCTGTTATGTAAGTTAAATAAGAATAATACTGAAATCATAGCCAAGCTGAAAGACCAGTTATTTCTCCCAAATATAGGCTTCCTTATTGAACTAATAAACCATTTGTATGGAAATATGAACAGCTATTATCCTCTAGTGTCTGATGAATTTGAAATAGTACCAGCATGAATACATTTGATTTAGAAGCCATTTTGGTTTAGAAGTTATTTCCCTTTAGAAAACAACAATTTAAGCTCAGGTTGAATATTTGAATAAGTTTAGAAGAATCTCTCAAAACATATTTCAATGACTCTCAAAAAATCTGCTATGGAGGCCTCAGAAATCCAATAAATAGTGAACAATTTGATTTGTACAATTCATACTTAGAGCACAAGTGCTAAAATAAATTATGGCATTTAAACTAGAATCATAGTCTTTTAGGGAAAAAAATTAAATAAAGTTTGAAGTTTGCACTTATAGAACATTGAATGATGATAGTTGGTGGGCTTTAATCAGAAACTAAAATAGCTTTTGTTGGATTTATCTTTGTGTAATTGAAATGAATTAAAATGAATGTTAATTTTCCAATTGCTCACTGGATTTAATCCGTTATGATGGACTTGACCAATGGACTTGGAAATAGTGAGATAAAAGTCACAAAAAGACAAGTGAGTTTATGTACTTGCTGAAGTCATTAGCTCTTGTGGGTTTTGCTGCTTGCTATATGCACATCATCTGCCTCTCACCTAGTTCAGGAATGTTGGTTTCCCAGAAAATGCACAGTACAAGTTGTACCATTATTAGCTTTCTCATACGATGAGTCATATTCCGAACAGTCTTGCTTCTGTCCCGCTGTAGTGCATAACTCATGCAAAAAATCTGATTTCAACTGTGTCAACTTCAAAGGGTTATAATCAGGCATATATCTGGAAGATTTGCTCAGAGAAGAGTCTCTGGTTTTCACTTATAAAACCGGAGACTCAAACCATCTTTGATCAATGCAAGGAACTGAAGGCAGCTTTTCTTTTCTTTTCTTTTCTTTTTTTTTTTTTTGAGACAGAGCCTTAAGCTATCCCCCTGGGTAGAGTGCCATGGCATCACAGCTCATAGCAACCTCCAACTCCTGAGCTCAAGCGAGTCTCCTGCCTCCGCCTCCCAAGTAGCTGGGAACACAGGCGCCTGCCACAACGCCCGGCCATTTTTTTGTTGCAGCCATCATTGGCGGGCCCGGGCTGGGGAGTCGAACCCACCACCTTAGGTGTACGTGGCTGGTGCCTTAGCCGACTGAGCCACAAGCGCAGCGCCAAGGCAGCTTTTCAATTTACTAGCCTTATTTTTAAGCCTTTTGTTTTCCTTGAGTTTCAAGAAGCTCTCCAGGATAGAGGCTGTGTACATTTGACATAATTATTTGGTTTATCTGTGTAAGAGGTAAACTTTAAATTGAAATAAAAATGTCTAATGATTGGAATCACTGCTAATAAAAGATCCCCATCCCTCAAGAAGTTTGTTGATAAGTTTACTCTATTATAAACACCATCATAGCCCAACAGATGACAAGATCGTGTCTGTTGATAGTCTAGATAGCATAAAAAGTCTGAAGGCAGAAGTAAACAAAAAAACAATAATAAGTTTAAAAATGTCCAGCTCACAACAGCAGTAGTGTTTTAACAGCTGCAGCCGTCGTGGTGCCCATATCAAGAATTATGGCTAACGTTTATTGCAGTTGGTCTCCATGCTAAGCACCAGGCTTAAGCCGTACACAGATTATCTCATTTAATCCTCACATAAACTCTGTGAAGTAGGTTCTACTTTTACTTCTATTTCATAGCTGTGGAAATTGGGCTTGTAAAGGTAGAATAATGTGTGCACAATCACAGAGCTCATCTTACAGCCTGTGCCTGGGGGTAAAGAATGGAAGCTCTGTTTGCTCACTGGCTGGCTCATCTTGGACAGGATACTGGTTACAGGTTCAGCTTCCACCCGTACAAAAGAGGAGGTCGAGGGAGCGCCACCTCTCTCCAGAGGAAGGCTTTGATCTTTTTTCCCCCACTGAAAAAGCAGACTTGGATGGAAGCTGGCACTGAATATGAGTCTTTCTCCTGACTTTCAGGACCACTTGAAGGTCCTACCCTGACAAGGTGGGGCAGGAGGGTTCAAAAGATGAGACATGTCACCAGGCATCCTAGTACTATGAACATGAGGTGCTCCCTGGAGCCAGACCTCACTAAATAACTGGGTGCAGGCAGTAAATAACATGTATGCAGTAAGACTTCTATCACATTTAACAGCATTTACACGGCACCCTTCCCAAAAGGTAGGAAGAAACAGATTTTCCCAGGAAGGACTTCAAATTTGCCATATGTGAAAAAAGAAAACAAATAAAGCCAATAATAAAAAAAAAGATACACACTCAGTAGCATAGCTAGTTAGTATATTCAAAAATCTAATGAGAAATGAAAACTAGTTAGTGATCCTACCATTTTGGTTTTTTGTGCTTTGTGAGTTTTTGTTTTGTTGGGAGGTTGATTGTTCGGTGTGTGTGTGTGAGAAAGACGGGGTCTCACTCTGCTACTTAGACTGGAATACAGTGATGTGATCATAGGTCACTACAGCCTGGAATGACTTGGCTCAAGTACTCTTCTATTCTGGCCTCCCAAAGTGCTTGAGATTACAGGCATGAGTCACCATGACCCGCCAACCCTATCAATTTTGAAGAAGTAAACATAAAATTGAAAAACTAAAACTGAGATGAAATTAAAGGAGAAATATAAAAATAATTTACTTTAACTCAGTTTGAAAACTGTATTATAAAAATGAAGAAAAATTAATACTATCAGGCAGTAAGAGATATTATAAAGTTACAATAATTAAAATAGTCATCAAACAATGGAAACGTACAATAAGCTAGAAGTAGCACTTTAAATCAGAGGGGAAAATGTGGATGATTTAATCAGTCATGTCAGGAATCCCCTTTCTGACACTAAAATTAATGAAGTCCTCATTTTTTATTCCAAAATTAATTCAAGATGGCTCAAATATCTAAACAAGCACAAAACTCCCATAAAATGTTAGAAGAAAGAATTTTTGCTAAGGATAGTAAATAAATGCTTTCATCTCCAAGACCTCCTGAAACAGATAAGAACTATCACTCAAAATTTTGGAAGAGGCAGAAAGGTGAGGAGTAACTAAGTCAAATGGAGGCAGGTGATGGAAGTCAAAGAAATATGCCTTACTCCTTCATGTACACAAGAATCATTTGGCAATCCCCAGATTCTGATTCAGTAAATCAGGGTGGGGCTGCAGTGCTGCATTTCTAACAGGCTTTTCTGGTCATGTGGACAGAGCCTGCTGCTCTGTGGTCCACACTTGGAGTAGCAAGGCTTGAGAGTGGAAGATGCCAGAACCACTTGAGAACTGCAGACACAAGAACTTCTGGCAATCAGGCTGTATAGTCTGGCTGGGATTGGAGGAGCTGTGTGACCATAAGGAACAGACCTAAAGACTGGGTCCCTGAAGCCACACACCTGCTCTCCCCAGACCAGGCAGTGTAAGACTAGTTTACTCCCAGAAAGTTTAAATCACAGAGAACCTGGCCTTTGGGATAATGAGCACACTGATCAAAACAGGGGAGTAAGGGAAAATTTTTGGCTCACTGCTCAGCTCTGAGACCGGTGGCAGCAGGCTTGTCACCTCCAGGCAAGCAAGAGGAGGGCTATTTTCCAGGGAAATTAACCAGCTCAAGAGAAAGTACTCTATAAGAAAAACTTAGGCTCACACCTGTAATCCTAGCACTCTGGAAGGCCCAGGTGGGTGGACTGCCTGAGCTCACAAGTTCAAGACTAGCCTGAATCAGAGCTAGACTTCGTCTCTAAAAATAGCTGGGCATTGTGGCAGGCTCAAGTAGTCCTAGCTACTCAGGAGGCTGAGGCAAGAGAATCACTTGAGCCCACGAGTTTGAAGTTGTTGTGAGCTATGATGCCACATCACTTGGGCAATAAAGTGAGACTCTGTCTCAGAAAAAAAAAAAAAGAAAAAGAAAACCTTGGTTGATCAGACTACAATTGAAATCTTTGCCCCAGAAAAAAAAAATCATAATTAAAGTAAAAAGACAAAAAAAAATAGGCAAACAGTTGCAAAATATGTAAAAAAAATAGCAAATTAATTTTTACAAAGAAAGCCTTTAGGAAACAATAGACATTCCCCCAAAAGGCAAAAACATCAAGTAATTCACAGAAAACTAAATACACCTGAATATAAAATATATGAAAATGTGTTTAAGTTCATTTAAAAATAAAAGCAAATTAAAATGATACCATTTTTTCACACAGCAAATTGGCCAACATTCAAAAGTTCAGTTTTAGCATCAGAAACATCTCCTTCGGTTAGTGGGAATACAAACAAGTACAATCACCTAGAACAGGATGACAATACCTATCAAAATCCAAATGACACAGCAAAGACAGATGTACAAAAACAGCCATTGTGACACTGCTTTTAACAGTACAGAACTGGAAATGACCTAAAGATGCACTGATGGGACAGTGGTTAAATAAATTATGAGAAATATATTACATGTGTTACATATGCTATACAATTTACAATGTGTATAATACATTAAAATTGTACACAACCATTTATAAGATAAAAGCTTAGTGACTCAGGCCTGTAATCCTAGCACTGTGAGAGGCCAAGGCAAGTGGAACACCTGAGCTCAGGAGTTCATGAGACCACCCTGAGCAACAATGAGACCCCGTCTTTACGAAAAATAGAAAAACTAACCAGGCATTGTGGCAGCTCCTGTAGTCCCAGCTACTTGGGAGGCTGACACAGGAGGATCACTTGAGCCCAAGCATTTGAAGTTGTTGTGAGCTATGACATCAGGGCACTCTACCCAGAGCAATAGAGTGACACTCTATGTCAACAAAAAAGTTTAGTTTTCAGTATTTCCATAAAAAGATGTTCAAGATACCTTAAGTGAAAAACAAGTGCAAAAGAGCATATACAGTTCATTAAATAAAATGTACAGAAAGATTATGTATTGCTACAGACCCAATGTTTGTGTGCCCTCCTTCTCCCACCAAATTCAGATGGTGAAGCCTAAATCCCCAGTATGATGGTAAGAAGTGGGGCCTAGAGAGGTAATTGGGAAAGTGAAGCCATCATTATGAGAAAAGATTCTAGCCCCTTTCTTCCCTCCTCCTTCCCTCCTTTTCTCAGTCATGTGAGTGTACAGCAAAAAGACAGCCCTCTGCAAACAAGGAAGAGGGTCTTCACCAGACCCTTCATCTGCTGGTGCCCTGATCTTGGACTTCCTTGTCCAAAATGCTTATTAAATAAACATATTTCACATATTTAACACATAGACAGCCATCCTAGAAAAAATTTTTTTCCTCACGACCACAGTGTTTTACAGGTCAAGCACATTAACTGCCATGTGAGTTATATTTAACTCACGCTATTTGTGAGCCTGGGGCCTCACTGTGGCCCCAGGAAAAAAGTTTTTTGTCTACTGTGGCAGTCATTGTGCAAGAGACATGTGAGTTATATATGCTTCACAAGGCCTTGGACTCACTGTAGTTCAGTGTAAAGTGAACTACAACTCACATAGCAATTAATGTGTTAAACCCTTTTTCAATCCTTTGCCTGAGATTTACCTAACTAACAGGAATGGTGAGTCTGGGTTTGCATCTGAGAGAGTAATTATACCCCACATTAACAAATGTCTGATTTTGAACCATGTCAAGACCAAACATGATTCACAAAAGTATAAGCACTACCATATCAGGGGCAGGAACTAATAACCTCAAGAAATGTTTGCTTGATATAAGTGAGCCTGACAGCCTATTTTATGAGCCAATGTGCTTCCAATTTATTTTCTAAAGTGAAGAAATATTATTAACAAACAACTACATCTGAATCACTCATGGTTTCTCAGTTCAAACTCTTACACACAACTTTCATGAAGTACCAAGTAAAATATTACATATAACCACCCAGTTTTCATTAAAGTATCACTT
>CAUYQV010152393.1:0-79629 GCA_963574575.1 Galagoides demidoff
GGGGTGCAGAAGGCTCTACCAAGTCGTTCTGTGCCTTCCCAGAACAAGGGACTTCTCTGCAGCCCCCCGCCACCCGCAGGAGGCGGGCAGCTCTAGCAAGCAGTTCTGGGGCCCACTTTGTACCTCTATTTTGTGTTCTTAAATGATCTTCCTTGGATTTACAGCTTGCCGAACTTCTTTCTGGGCTCAGCTCCCCGTCTTTGGCTTCATAGATTCTGATTCCAACCAGTTTTTCTTCCTTTGCTCTGACCAGGGTTGCTACCAGTCGGCCATCTTCCCAGAATCCCCCCACAATTCCTTTTCTTAATAGCCATTATGATAGGTGTAAAGTGATCACTCATGGAAGTTTTGATTTGCATTCCCTGATTATTAGTAATATTGAACACCTTTTCATATACCCGTTGGCCATCTGTGCGTTTTCTTTAGAAAAATGTCTTTTCGGGTCTTTTGCCCATTTTTCAATCAAGTCATTTTTTAAATTCAAATTTTATTTTAGTATTGATTTTCAAATGTTCATCTTATAATTTTTACATTAAACACTTTTCAGACATATGGTTTGCAAATTTTTCTCCAATTTCTAGGATGCCTTTTTCATTCTTCTCACTAGCTCTTTTTTTTTAGAGAAAGGTTTGTTTTCTTTTTTGTACTTGTTTGTTTACTTGGCTTGGTTAGTGAGACTCAAAACTAGAGATAGAGTGCTGTCATGTAACAAATATGTTTTGTCTAGGGACCTCTTCCAGGATTCAGTAGGAATAAGTCAGCCCGAGTCACTTTTAAACCCAGAAATATCAACACAGATGTCCATGTTTGAAAACATAAGGCTGAAGGAAAAGTGGATCTTCATGGGCTAGAATTATTTATCAGGACTAATTATTTTTCTATTCCATTTTCCAACAAGAGGGAGTGAGCTTCCTTCTCCCTAAAACCAAGCAATACAGTGCTTGTTTAAGAGTGTAAATCTTAAAGTCTAAAGCTAAGAAAATAATATTAAGCATGATATAAAGGGAAAAATTGTAGAAAGAGGTTCAGAGGACATAAGTGTTACCTGATGTTATGAATTTAGAACTAAAGAGAAGGAATGGTACGAGGTAGATAAGTACTCTGACTTCTAATTCATATTTTTCAAACTATTTATCTGTATGTACATATTACTATTTAAACAAAATATGCATTATGTATATTAAAATAGTTGCATTTATGAGATTATTAAAGAAATAACAAACTACTTATTAATGAAGCAGTGTCTTCAAGGGTAGCACATCTCAGAGAACAATTTTCTAGATTATGATGATGTAGATGAACTTTACAAACCACAATTTCAGTTCCTACACTTTATAGTTGCAGAAAATAGATCTTAAAATATCAATAAGAAATCTGAGTGTGGAGGTCTGATTTTCACTTCTAAGTTTGTAATACAGAGACTGGTGACTACAGAAGATGATAATATAGCATATATTTCAAAATAACCATAAGAGAAAATTTTCAATGTTTAACCACAAAGGAGTGATTGATACATAATTACACCAATTTGATAATTATGTGATGTATATATTCATTGAAACATCACACTAGACTTGACAATTATCATTTATCAAATATAAATAAAAAATTAAGTAAATATAGAGTAATAACTCAAAGATCCTGTTTCTTATTGAAAATGTAACAATACTACCAATCACTGTTATCTGACGTTTCACAACAGCATTCCGAGGGTATTGTATGTGAAATAATTTTATATTAAAAAAATTTAGAAGCATAATCAACAGTCATATTTGAGGAAGAGACCACAGGGAATACTCTGTGGAAACAAAAAGAAACCTACAAAATTCAACTGTCAGTGTTAGTCACCAAGAAAGGAAAAGATGAACAAAATTCTCTTAAATTGTTATCTCATCTTTTATCAAGCCAATTCAATGGATGAATCTTTTCCACTATACTAAAATTTAGTTTGTGATTGGTACTTTGTCTTTTTTTATCATTTTAAACAATACCAATTTAAATTATATGATAGTGGCAAGGCAAGTAACTGATGTGTCGAAATGATGAAACACTCATCCTTGCCAAAAATGATAAAACAGCACAAACTCAGTATCAGCTGTGAAAAGTACAAAAGTTCTTAGATTACAGTCTTTTCTTAGTAGAAAAATAGCACTGATCAAGCACAGGTTTTATTAAAGACTTAAACTGTCTTCATAATAATTAAAAACATATTTGCACAACCCCAAAATATAAAAGATGGAATGCTCATTGTCATTTTAAAATAATATTTTTCTTATTTTATTTAAATTATAAATTTTATCTTATTTAATTTTTTTATAAGTATGTGTTTTATTTCCACAGTTTTACATGAATGGTTATTTGCTATTTACAGTCAGTTCTGCATATTGCTGCAATCCAGTGGTTCATAACCTTCTCAATGTTGCAACCCTTTAATACAGCTCCTCATATTGTGGTGACCCCCACACGTGAGGAGTGGTGTCTCAGTTCTTAAGACCATCAGAAATATGTGCTTTCTGAGGGTCTTAGGAGACCCCTGTGAAAGGGGAAAAGGTTGTTCGACCCCCAAAGGGGTCATGAGCCACAGGTTGAGAAGCGCTGCTTTAGTCACTTAAAAATTAATTGTAGTGTTTTTTCCATTTCAACATGTGGAGAGTTTATTCATTCTGTTTACAGCTGTGCATTATTACACTGTGTATATGCACCACATTTGTTTCATTACGAGCATATGGAGAATTTTAATATTTTTTATTTTTCATTTTTTATTGTTGGGGATTCATTGAGGGTACAAAGAACCAGGTTACACTGCTTGCATTTGTTAGGTAAAGTCCCTCCACCCTTGTCATGTACTAGCCTCAGTTGTTCTTATGTCAGAAATGAGTTAGAATGGGATTTTTGCTTCTCAATTCTTCTAATGCTTTACTAAGAAGAATGCATTTCAACTCCATCCAGGTTAACATAAAAGATGTAAAGTCTCCATCTTTTTAATGGATGAATGGTATTCCATGATATACATATACCACTGCATGTTAATCCATTCCTGGATGGGTGGGCATTTAGACTGTTTCCACAATTTGGCAATTGTAAATTGAGCAGCAATAAACAGTCTAGTGCAAATGTCCTCATTATAACATGATTTTTATTCTTCTGGATATGCCCAGTAATGGGATAGCAGGATCAAATGAGAGGTCTGGTTTGAGTTGTTTGAGTATTCTCTACATTTCTTTCCAAAAAGGTTGTATTAGTTTGCAGTCCCACCAGCAGTGTAAAAGTGTTCCCTTCTCTGCACATCCATGCCAGCATCTGGGGCTTTGAGATTTTGTGATGTGGGCCATTCTCACTGGGGTTAGGTGATATCTCAGGTTAGTTTTGATTTGCTTTCTCTGATAAGGCATGATGGGCATTTATTCATATGCTTGTTAGTCATCCATCTTCTTCAGAGATGGTTCTATTCATCTCTCTTGCCCATTGACATAAGGGATTATTTACTCTTTTTATATTGCTTAATTTGAGCTCTCTATAGATTCTAGTTGTCAAGTTTTTTGTATGATTCATAATATGCAAATATCCTTTCCCTTTGTGTAGGTTGTCTATTTGCTTTGGTTTTTGTCTCCTTAGCTGTACAGAAGCTTTTCAGTTTAAGTCCCCTTTGTTTATTTGTGGTGTTGTTGCGATTGCCACTGGCCTCTTGTTCATAAAATCTTTTCCCAGGCCAGTACCTTCAAGTGTTTTCCCCACACTTTCTTAGAGGATTTCTATTGTTTAATGCCTTAGGTATAGACCTTACGTTTATCTTGAATCAATTTTACTGAGTGGAGAAAGGTGTAGGTCCAGTTTCAATCTTTTACATGAGACTACCCAGTTCTCTACCATTTGTTGAATAGGAATACTTTCCCCCAGCATGTGTTCTTGTTTAGTTAATCAAAGATCAGGTGCCTGTAAGATCTTAGTTTCATCTCATGGTTTTCTATTTGGTTCCAGGTCTCTATGTCTCTATATTTGTGTCAATACCATGCTGTTTTGATAACTATGTACAGCTTTTAGTAGGCTGATGCCCCTGGCTTTGTTTTCATTACTAAGAATTTCCTTGGCTATATGGAGTTTTTTCTTGTTCCATACAAAATGAAGAATTATTTTTTCCAAATCTTGAAATTATGATGTTGGAATTTTAATCGGAATTGTATTGAATCTGTAGATTGATTTGGGAAGTATAGACATTTTGACAATATTGATTCTTCCCAGCCATGAGCCATGGTATATTCTTCCATTTGTTATGCTATTTCTTTTGTTAGGGTTTGGTAATTTTCTTTATAGAGGTCCTTCACCTATTTTGTTAGGTATATTCCTAGGTATTTCATTTTCTTTGAAGCTACTGTGAAGGGAATTGTGTCCTTGATTAGTTTTTTACCTTGGCTGTGATTGGCATATATGAAGGCTACTGATTTGTGGACATTCATTCTATATCCTGAGACATTACTATTTTTGTTCCCTTCCGGGAGTCTTGTGGGTTAATACTTTGGGGTTCTCTTAGTATAAGACCATATTATCTGAAAAGAGGGAGCATTTGATAGCCTCTGCCCCCACATCAATCCCCTTCATTACCTTCTCTTGCCTGATTATATTGGCTAGAACTTCCAGTACTATTTTGAATAGCAACGTTGTCTTGTTTCAGTTTCAGTTTCAGTTCTGTGTGGGAAAGCTTTAAGTTTTATACCATTCAGTATAATATTAGCTGTGGGTTTGTCATAGATTGCTTTGGTCAGTTTAAGAAATGCGCCACCTGGTGGTGCCTGTGGCTCAAAAGAGTAAGGTGCTGACACCATACGCTGGAGGTGATGGGTTCAAACCCAGCCCTGGCCCAAAACTGCAATAATAATAATAATAATAATAATAGAAATGTGCCACCTATGCCTATAGTCTTCAGTATTCTATTTAGAAAAGGATGCTGGATTTTTAAAAATGCTTTTTCTTCATCTTTAAGAGGATCATATGGTCTTTGTTTTTGCTTCTTGTGACATGGTGAATTATGTGAATTATGGGCTTAGCCTATGTTAAACTAGCCTTGCATATCTGGATAAAAACTACTTTATTGTGATATATGACTTTTTTAATGAGAAGCTATAATCAATTGGCTAGGCTTTTATTGAAAATTTTTGCATTTATATTCATTAGTGAAATTAATCTGTTATTCTTCTTTTTAGTTGGGTCTTTTCCTGGTTTTGGTATCAGGGTGATGGGGAAGATTCCTTCCTTTTCAATTTTTTGGAACAGTTTCTGTAGAATGGGTATAAGCTTTTCTTTGAAGATTTGATAGAATTCTTTTGTGAAGCCATCTGGACCGGGGCATTTTTTTGTTGAGAATATTTTCCATTTACCTTAGAATTTTTATATTCTTACACAGTGCCTTTTATGAATACCTTAAATCTCTAAAAGAACTGACAATTGGACTATCTACAAAAATGCTACAAATTATGTTCCTGGAAAAGTAAACATTTTTATCACTGACTATTTGAGAGTTATTCAAACATCAAACCATCATCTGACAAAGTACATATTGGTCAAGCTGTAGGACTTTGGTGTAGTGTGTAGCACTGATAGATGCCACATTCATAGGTTTTCTGATAACAGCAAACAAACAAAATACGGTTTCACTCATTAACTCTCTCCATCAGATACTTTCAATATTTCAAGCTAATATGGAATCATGAAATTAGTTTGTTACAGTGTAATTGAAATTAATATTTTAAAAAGTAATAGGAATAAAGAATTAGTATTTACCTCAAATGGTATTGGGTGAATTAATACAGCCTGAAAATACAACAAATGCATTATGTATTTAAATGTATGTTATGCTGTTCCTTTGGATATTTGTCATTTAGAGTAATTTTTAGTTTATAAAAACTATTTTCTCTATATATAAATATTTAAAATATTTATTTTCAGGATTGGAATAACATATTTTAGTGTCTATTTATATTAAGCAAATGTCAGTGAAAATATAATAAAACATATTTTAACATAGATAACATTAACATATGGAAAATAAATGATAAATATTCTACCTTCGCTGAGTGTAGAAAAACAAAATCTTGTAAAGTTATTAAGCACTTGCCAAATTCACATATACATAAGCTTCCAGTGTTACTTTATAGTGTCAGATTTATCCTTTTGAAAAAGCCTAAAGGTTTTGTGCCCTTTTTTTCTTCAGTTTTTGGCCAGGGTTGGGTTTGAACCCGCCACCTCTGGCATATGGAGCTGGTGCCCTACTCCTTTGAGCTACTGGCACCGCCCTGTGCCCATATTTTTATTTTAAAAATGATACATTTGTTATTTGAAAAGCAATATATGAGAAATATGTAACGAGTTTCCAGTTTGGGATAAGATAAAGTAAGAGCACCCTTTTCTTTCCCAGAGAACACATAAAACATTGACAAATATGCAGCCAGCTATTTGAGGCTCTGAAATATAAGCAGCAACAGTCATATGGAGCCAGAACACCAGAAATTAAAGTAGCTCTAAACCAGAATTGAGTTTGCCTTCTTTGAATCTTTTGGTATCTCCTAGTCTGGTCTGAACTTCAGAACTTCAGATGAGCCTGCAGGACAAAAACAAAACAAAAGCAAATAAGCAAAAATTCTAGGAAAAACTGTTTGGTTCTAGCTAAACAAAGAAGTAGGGAAGGCAATTACTAAAGCTCATAGAGAGAAAGGGAAATATTTTTTTTTCTCTTTTCTCCCATACTAGAGCGTCAAGACAATCCTGTGGTGGTAGCAACAGCTGCAATGACGGCCGCCTGCAGGAGCCAATGATGTATGAACAGGAACCTCTCCCTTTATTCCTTCTGGAGTTCTAGGTTCAGAGGTTGGGGACAAAGTTTGGTTTTGTCTTCTATTTCTCTCTGTCAACTGTATTTATAGCTACATAGTTCTGTATTTATATAAATATATATATTACCTATACTTTTGGGGCCCTGACATAGCTCAACTCTAAAAGTAGTTAGTTTCTGCCTGTAGGATACCAAAAGCCCAAAACGGAAGGATAGATTGTGAAGGCAGAGTTTAGGAAGCTGAACCATAAAATAGTTTGTTGACTACAGGGCTCATCTGTGGCTTATGCATGTGAGGATCTAATCCTAATTAGCAAAGGCATTAAGAACAGAACTAACAGATTTGTGCCCAAGTTCTTTATTAAACACTGTGCTGAATACATGACATGGAATTATATGGCACTGCAACAGTTCTGAAAAATGAATTGTTACGGAAACTATAGACCAAAAAATGCAGGTTAAGCTTTGTAGCCTGAATGGAACAAGGTGAATTTCAAAATAAAATATAAAGTTTGACATTCTTCACAGGATTTAAATAAGACTCAATGTCTCATAATGTAAATTCAAATTGTCAAACATATAATCCAGAATTACTTAGTGGATGATGAACCATGATAATATGAACTTGGCAGTGGCAAGCCATCAAATGATGACAGAGATGTTGGAATTATCTGACAAATGTATTAAAGCTGCTGTTATAAAAATGTTCAAACAAGTAGTTTAAAATACTTGGAAATGATAAATAAAGTGTAGTAAGTACCTAAGATATAAAGAAGAACAAAATGATAACTTCAGAACCAAAAACCCCACTGCACAAACTCAGTAGCAGAAAAGATATGACAGATGAAAGAGTCAGTGGATTTGAAAATAGATCAATAGCTTTTATTCAGTGTGAACATAGGCAGGGGGCAGAATAAATATTGAAGAAAAGTAACAGAGCCTCTGAGACCTGTTAGAAAACAATATAAGGGGTCAAAAATTTGGAGTTTCATAAGGACAGGAAAAAGAGTGGAATGCTGCAAAAATATTGGAATAAATAATAAATTGACAGTCCCAAGCTTGGCAGAAGACATACAACTATAGATTCATGAAGCTGAAGGAACACTAAGCAGAAGAAACTCAAAGAAACCTATGTTCAGATACATCACAATCAAATTGCTATAAACTTAAATAAAAAATTTGAAAGCAGCCATAGAAAAGCAATTTATTACCTAAGGGGGGGACAACGTGACTTCAACAAGGTTCTCGGCAAATTTTGAGGCCTGGAAAAAAAGGGCCACACACTTTTATTTTGTTGTGTTTGTTTGTTGTATAGGGAAAGAAAAGAGCTATCAATCTAGAATGCTGTATTGAGTAAAATTATCCCTTAGAATGATAAAGATATTCTCAGATAAAAGAAAACAAAAATAATTCGTAGCCTGGAAAATACTCTAAAATAATTATTAAAAAAATTATTCAGATAGAAGAAAAATTATACTGGAAGGAAGCTTGGAAGATCAGAAATAAATCAGGAGAACATAAACTCAAACATAAGGTAAATTCAATAGCTGTTACTTCTCTTAAGGTCTTTAAAATATTTTTGAAAGTTGAAAACGAAAATAAAACAGTGCATCACAGAGCTTTCAACATGCATAGATGTGCAAAGTAAAGATAACTGTAGCATAACAGGAGGATAATAATGGGTTGGGATATGGTGAAAAGATTTCTACAATTCAATGGAAGTGATAAAATATTCATTTTATGTGAACTGTGCAAACTGATGAATGTATTTTACAATTTCTAAAGGAAAAGATCTTCATTAGTGGAATGGATAAAAACAAATTGGGACACATTCTTGGGTGGAATAGTAGTCATCAATGCCTGTTAACAGTTTGGATACGCATTGATACATACAACAACCTGGATGGATCTCAAAAACATTCTTTTGAATAAAAATCATTCTCAGAATTGTGATTCTCTATAAGTGACATTCTTGGGAAAAAAATTGTAGTGAGGAGAACAAACCAGCGATTGCCAGAATTCCTATGAGGATGTGACTACAAAGATACATAGCATGGTGGAATTTGGGGGAGAGATGGAAATGTTCTCTATTAAATTATGTTGGGGTTATATGAAATTATACATGTGTTAAAATTCAAAGAATTATATGAAAAAATAAAAGTGCATTTTACCCTACTATAATTTCAAATACAAGCCAAAAATAATGTTTTTAGAAGTATAGTTGGGATAATAGATTATTTTTTATATTTTAAGTTCCTCTTTCATTTATTAGTTAACAAAAATATATTAGTGTTTCCAATCAGTCATGTCTAGTGTAACTTCAACATAAAACTCAATCACACCCAAAGTCTTATTTCAGTAAAAAAGATTTTTAATTTTCCTTTAAATCGTTAAACTATTTAAATGTATAATTTCAAGCCATTTTCATTATGGATCACATGCATTTTTCCTTTTCATATTATCTCAATAATAACGAGAACTATGAAGAAAATGAAAATGCAATTTCTAATATCTCTAACTCCACACTAAAAAAATTCTATGCCCATTGACCAAATTCATTCAATTTCATGTACAAAATATTGCAATTTCATCCAGTTTATCTCTAAACAAATGGATCATATTAATGTATAATCTGATGTTATTACAGGAAACTTGAATTTTAATGAGCCCTGCTTGAGTTGAATGAGTCAAGACAGGCATAACACAATTGAGTCAATTAGCAAGAATTCTGTAATCAGTGTTAATTAAGAAAATGAGATGATGGTATGTGCAGTATTTGGAGACATTTCCTAGATGAAACATGAATATAATGGGATAAACACTGGCATTCTAATGGCAGCACTTTGCTCTGCAATGAAATGATAGATATTTTTGACATATGAAAATATTAATCTGTATATCCTTTATTATACCTGATTGGAAATCCACTTAATACAGGTCTAAGAAAGAATGATAAATTGCTCTGCTTTCATCTTGCAGTAAATCATAACCATTAAAACTGATATTGCTAAATATGTAATAAAATAAATCTAGAACAGAGGTACATAATTACTGTGATTAGGTTTTGTTCTATATATTACTGATGAGGTTATATCTTTGCTTTAGAGTTTTGTTTGTCTTATGTAATTTGCACATTATACATAGGTCCTTTCTGTCACTGTTACAGTATTTTTCTTGTGGAGAAACAACTGCATTTAAGGGCTTTAAGCAATAAAACTTGTACACATTTTCTATCTATTGGTTCCTTATAGCATCAACTGTTTTTCTCCTTAATATACAATATATACTTTTGCTTCACAGGTCATGGTGGAAATAATTTTATTGTGCCATCTCTTAAATATTCCTTTAAATTACAGTTTAGTTGTCCCATTATCCTATCCCATTAAATATTATTTTATGAATGATAACACTATATAATTTTATGACATAGAGATGAGCACTGAATATGAATTTTCTTTGATAGTAAAGTCTTTGAAACAAAAATATCAAGAATAGTAAATTTGCTTTAAAGAGATAATGAACTTTTATTATATATATTTTGTATCTGCCAAACATCAAACCTTTTCTTGAGTAATTGTTCCTGATCTGATTCCATTTTTTACATGTAATTTAGAGATCTGAATCAATCAAAGGAACTAAAAGTCTATTTAGATATTCTTCTGATTATTTGAAATCATATTTACTTTCTCATATATTACATAGTATTATGAATGGAATTTTTAACATATTATGAACATCTGCTACATCAATTTGCAAAGATATACTACTCCTATCTTTGTCATATAAAACTGAAACGTTTTATTTTCTCAGATCTTTTAATATAGTGATAATTTTTTCTTTTAATTTATTCATCAAGTGAAAAATTATAGTACATGCTATATTAAAATTATTTTTGCAAAAATTAATCTGATAATCTAAGTATTTCTTTAGCATACATTTTTCTATGCTATTCTGAACTATTCTTAGAATTTTTGCCATATTATTAATTTTATATGAATTTTGGTAGAACTATAATTTGTTTAAATACACTGAAAGCTTAAAATGGAACATTTGTCCAGTACACCTGTATCTAAACACCTTATGTATAGCATAAATATATACAAATACTATGTATCTTTAATGATACATAGAGATTTTCATTTTATTTGGGGGTTCTTTTTGTTTTTTCTTTTTCCTTTTCCTATCCATGCCTCTGTCCTCAGTACTACTTCACTACCTTTGCCCTCAAGCTGCAACTTGTATTACCCTTCACTTATATAAAGTAAGATTTTTATATATTAAATGAGACAAGTGAGATATGTCTGGGTAGTAACTGTAGTGGCTGGTGTTTCCCTCCTCCAGTGAAAACCCTGCCAGAATCTCTACCGTAATTGTTCTTGAGTGTGATGGTGAGATATCTGAAGGAAAGCCTAACAAGCTCCTGAGAACATTCTGTGTCTGTGGCCCCTAGGGCATCCTCACATTCCACACTAGCTCACACTTGATTGGCAATTTTCTAGCATTCTCTAGCTGATCCTTCGTCTGTCTTACATGGCATTAAGTAGCATATATTTCTGGTAAGCACATTTTGGGGTAGTGTTTCTCACTGCAAATACCTATCTGTAATTAGCTGTTTAAAATATAACCGCAGATCACTGATGGGCTGAAGAAACATCATTAATAGGCTGTTTGACATATTTTCCAATGTATGTGTAAGAGCAATGTTCTTTCTGAATCTCCATGTTTTTGAGCTGAAGTAAAATATATATGACATGGGAGTTCTATTTCCTAACGTAATCATTTCCAACTGAACATCAATCTTTCTTTAAAATGTTTTGATATAAAAGAAAAGTTGTAAAAAATTGCTTAATAGCCTATATAAGTATTTACACTAGATGCAAAGTTACCTCCTTCTAATCTTCACATGCAACAATTTAGCCCAATTTCAAATTATTGCCTTTAGTAAGTATTTTGCATAACAAATTATAATTCCTCATTTATAAGGACAAAAATATAATATGCTTTCATAGTTAGAATGAATAATGTAACACTTAAGTTACCTGCATCTACTCTTGCTTACATATTCGATCTTAGGGAAATGTGTTGCATACCAAATAATCATAACTGCTGTAAACTAAATATTATTAATGTATCTTTAAACTCTTTAATCAATTTACATTTCATTTTGAAAAAGCCAATAAATTAACCATAATCTACTCTTAATTTGTTTTATTAAAATGCATATAACCTATTATTGTAGCAAATATCACACTAACAAATTTAGAATTATAAAGAATAGATGACAAATTACTTAGAATTCTTATTAAATTGAATGTGATAGCATATGAGGATGTACTAAAGTTACTTATTTTTAACTTTACTAATACATTTCTAAATTTAAAATAAAGTTGTAGGACTTAAAAAAACTATTTTCAAAATTTTAAACCTGCCAAAAGAACTAAATTTATATGTAGTTTCTAAGAGAGATTTGTTTTATACTGGGATACTAATTCATTATTTAATTATTGTGCTTAATTCAACATTGAGAAGCAAAGGAATAAAGGTCATGATGCGTTTAATCAAATATTTAATGATTTTTACTAGTAAAACTAATGGCCATCATGCCAGTGTTTCTTCCTTTGAAAAAGTATTTATGTAAGTAAAAATTTAACATATATAAAATAATGTGCAGATTCTAAAGCCCAAATGGCTGTGTTCATATATTTATATCTCTATCTCCATATATACCCATACTCCATATATACCTATACTAATATTTAGCATTAAGTAGCTGCCCAAACTTGGACAAGTTTTTAAGATATCCTTCACTTTAACTCACTTATCTATTAAATAAGTGGGAGTGATACAGGATGCGCCCCAGCCAGATCACAGAGCTGAGGGAAGTACCTTCCTTCTCAGCCCTGCTGGTGTGGCAAAGGTCACCAGAGGAACCTAGGAATTGGAGAGTTGGGGGCTGGGCACAGGAGCTCCAGTCGCCACAGGGGTAGACAACTGCTGGGAAGACACCAGCACCTTAGTGTCTTCCTCCCCTTGTACCTGTGGCTGCACAGGAAATGCCCCATTTCCCAGGCCTGGTCAATATCATGTAAGTTTCCTAGGTCTGGGAAGGAAAGAGATTGTATACTTTCCATTGTTAGGGTATATATGCCCCTAGACAAAGACCTAGAGAGGAGATTTTTTTATGGTTTGAGTTTTTTCCTCTGCCAGAAGTTTTTTGTTTGTTTCTGTAAAATAAATCCCGTCTTACCACTGACCTGTGGTCGTGGTCTCCAAATCCCCAAGACCAAGGACACTGAAGAAGAAAATCCAGTATCAATAGTATCCACTTTATAGGTTTGTGAGAAAATTAAATACTGTAATTCATAACAACCAGTTAAAAGCCTTCATTAATATACCTACTGTATTATTTATTAGTCAAGTTTTCTCAACTCTTTAGTACATTTAATATTCTATATTATGTTATGCAGCATCAAGAGCAAAGATTATAAATCACTATGATGTGGTAACATGTAAAACATGTACTAGTCACATTGTCAATCTTACCTTCTGTTTTCACAACTCTAATAGGTCTAGGAAATAAGCAGTGGTTGGATGCTGGATGCAGCATAAATTCACACGAATCTAAATACATTCCTTTAACCTACCTGGTGGTGAAGAGTGAAATGACTGGTGTCAGTATCATTTTTTTTTCCTTTTCTTTCTGATACCAAAACTTGGTCTTCTTTCCTGGTGGCTTGCCAAATCTGATACCAGAGTTTCAGGTTCTTGGTCTCGGGGATTCAAAGAATGAATCCACGGACCACGGTATCAGTGGTAAGGTAGGATGTTATTTGTATGTTGTTCATAGAAACACATACAAAAACTTAGAAAAAAACAAAGGTCCTGGCAGAGAACCCAGGAGGGGAACAACCTCTCCTGTTCCCTTTTCCAAGTCTGTCTTGAGGCTTTCTGCTCAGGGGTTTCTATAGTCTCCAGGGTTGTTTTGCAGAATTCAGTGTTGACTTTTAGGGCGTGGGTCTTCCTCAGTTAGAGCCAGTGTCCAATCAGCAGCAAGGTGCCACAACTCTCAGGCCCTGGAAACTCACAAGAGGAGACAGCAAGGTGCCAGCCATGACATTGACCAGCCAGAAGTGCAAGGGGTGGAGACAGCAAGGAGTCAGTGTCTCCCCTACAGGTGTCCAGCCCTTCAGCAAGCTGGTTGCTCCTGCCACCACGTCATCAACACAGCCAGGGCTAAGGGGGCAGGTCGTGCTGCCACCTTATCCTGCATCATTTCTCAAGTAACTCCACGGGCTTCTGTTAGGCAGAACATCTTACTACTGATATAGTTTCACCCTATTACTTTTTAAGATTTGATCACTGTAATCTTCTTCTTTTCCCCCTACAATTAAGTAGGCAGTATTTAGTTTACAAAAAAAAACAAAAACAAAAATTACTTATTTGTGCTAGGTGTGATCGCTCAGGCCTGTAATCGTAGGACTATGGGAAGATGAAGTAGAGGAATTGCTGGAGGCCAGGAGTTTAAGACCAGCATGGGAATACAGTGAGACCCTTATCTCTACCAAATTTTTAAAAATAATTAACCAGGGCTGGTGATGCACAACTGGTTCAAAAAATTGTAAAACATTGATCACATAGCTATATCTTTTAGAAAATGCTGACTACATAAGATAAAACAATTTTAATTTTGTAACTCCAGAAATAGTCTCTGCATAATATTGATTCAGAAAGTAGAAAGGTGATGCAGCTATGTTTTGTACTAGAAGTAAGATAAATTGCTGAGACTCCATATTTTTAAATAGGTAACATGTAAACATTTTAAGTTTGTGTATTTTTGTGCACACTTTAATTATGAAAGCAAATTATGCATTCACCATGAAACATCTGTTAACAAGAACAAGAATAAAGTGTACAATCCATTGTTCATCTCATTGCGTAATTTTTTATCTTCATAATATTAACGTTTTTATTTGCAATGCATGAAAACAATTTTGTCTTGCCTTTTCCTTGTTACTACATAGTTTTCATACATGTACTTCATACATTTTTTATATTCATTTTATTTCCTTAACAAAAGTGAAAAAAAAAATCAGTAGCTGAAAATGTATCACTATTTTTTGTCTAGGTATAGCTTGAATGACTGAAATACTTTTCTAAAAATCCTTTATCAACTTACACTTTTGCCAGCACTACAAAAGCAGAAAAAGTTTTGTTGCAGATTAACTATAATTTTATTTCCTATTTCTTTAATTAATAGCAAGTTTTCATGAAGCATTTTTGTAATACTTGATCCTTGGCTGTAGGTGTGCCCATCACCCAAATAGTATTCATAGTACTGATTAGGTTGGTTTATTCCCCTCCTCTCTTCCACTCTCTCCCCAGTTGCTTTCCACTGAGTTCTACTTCCCTCTCTGCCCTTGTGTGCTCATCAGTTGGCTCCAAATTAATGGTAAGAACACATGACACACCTTTTGGGGGTGGGACACAATTATAAAAGGGAATTTATATAACAAATGCACACCTAATTCTTTGTACCCTCAATGAATACCAACAATGAAAAAAAAATAAAAACACATGTAGTTTGGTTTATGTAACCTAAAATATTTGGATCCCCTTAATATTCTGAATTAAATAATACCAAAAATAATAGTATGTCTGAACAATCTTTTTCTTCCTCCCTCTCTCTCTATTCTGTACCCTACTATCTTCCTTAGAAACACAATGTGCTCCTAAGTCATGTGATTATATGAGAAGGTTATTTTCTCTTGGTTACTTCATATTCTTCAAACATGAACTTTCCCCATGATCTTGGTACTTTGCCATGTAACAAGCAGTATGGTTATAACATTTACATGCTAGTCAAAATGTACTAATTAAATATCAAATCTTCAATATTTTAAAAATAGTTTTCATATATGTCAAGTGAGAATTTGCTTGAATAGCTATTACTCACAAATTTTCTCCTAGGGCATTGTGAAGATACCAAAATATAGTATCATTCATATATAATAGAAATGTAAATACACACACAATTAGAATGAAAGCTAACTTTGTAGCTAATTGCTTTTTCCTCATCACAGCATTTGATTAGTATTAAATATCGTTAACATCATAATTTTATTTTATACTCTCATATTACCATTAATATTTTAAAATAATAACCAGAGAACTATCATTTTGATAAAGAAAAAAAAAGAAGATAAAAACAAAAACAAGGCCTGTGTATCAATACAAATTGTGCTTCTTCATTGTGTACATCGTATGGCAACCAATTTTTTGTACAAAATTGCTGCTAGGTGTTTACTAATTATTAGCATGAAAAGTGGTTATAATTTTTCAGGTTTATAATTAGGTAAGGTTAGTGAATCAGAGCAAGGACTGGGCCGTCAGCTGTCTTAGATTATAAATGCAAGATATTACTTGCTCTCTTCCAGTCAAGGCAATTCATTAGTTATGCTGTTTGAGAGCAGCTGTACCCTTTGAGATGTGATTTATTCAGATTCCCTCAATATTACTGCAGACGCATGGGGAGATAAGTGATTTGATGAGGCTATGTATTTACTGTCAAATGTCATTACATTTTGAATGTGCAGTAGCAATGATTAAAAGCAGAAGAATTAAGTTAAAAGAAGAAAATCCCAGAAAATCCAAATGTACAAAATTGTATCTTCTATACGCATATAGTTTTAAGAGACATAATAGAAATTATTAAATCTCTTCTTTACTATTCATATTTATTAATTTTAAAGAGTGGATACACGTTTAAAGTGTAAATATAGAAGATACAATTGTTACAAATATAAATTGTCAAATGCATCCATTGAAAATAACTACAATTGGATGGCTCTTGTTGCTCAAAGGAGTAGGACGCCAGCCCCATATGCCGGAGGTGGCGGGTTCAAACCCAGCCCTGGCCAAAACCAAACAAACAAACAAAGAAAAGAAAGAAAATAGCTACAATTGTCCTACATATGCTGCAGTGATTAAATTTATATATATATTTAAAGATACATAAAAGAGGAATTTGCCTTGAAATGGGCTGTATATCCTGACAACTTGATTTTAAATTATTTTCTTAAAGTTCTGTGATGTTGGATAAACAAATCAAGTGGTTGCTTACAGTGTTTTCCCAATATGAATCTATCCGAGATATAAGGTCATTGAAAAGAAATATTGCCAGAATACCTGTGTGTACGCATATAGATAGGTAGGGGTGTGTGTGTGGGGGTGTGTGTGTGTGTGTATTATATATAAAGTGTGGGGGCTTTATAAAAAGTATTACAGTGATTTTCCAAAATATTTACCTTTGTAACCTTTTTTATCAATCTAGATTTTTAATAATTGCATATAGCTTCTTGTAATGTATACATATTTACATATGAATGCATATATTTAAATATATTATATATTCACACATTATAATATGCATATTCTTTACGTAAAAATGTACATAAATATGAGTGCCTGTGTGTTTATGTATTAGATGGAACTTATTTAGTTTAAAGTAGTTTTTGAGTTCCTATTCTGCTTCCTTTCTTTCTGCTTCTTCCATTCATGAGTCTAATTGAGTCTCTAATGTCTAATTCTCTGGTGACATTTTTGTTTTAAAGTTTATTCATTTTATTTTATTGTGATAAGAACATGTCACATAAACTTTATGGTATTAACAAATTCTCAGTACACTTATTTTTGATTAAGAGTACAGTGTTGTATAGCAGATTTTTTTAAACCATGGATCTAGCCCAGTGCACACATAAGAGAAGCAGAAATTGTCATAGACAGCAAAGTTACATTGTGTATGAAGCAGCCAATGATGCTTAAGTTCAGGTCTTCTGCCTAAAGCACATGGAAGACTAGGCTTCTTCAAGGGAAAAGCAATGTGCCAATGATCATTTTAAAGCATATAACATGAGGATATAATAACAAAAATATAGCAGTTCTATATAGAATAGTTACAAAAGCATATTTCATTGTTACTTAATGTATGCACAAATGATTTCCCAGTAAAATTCACATTTTTTAAAATTTCCTCAAAAAATACCCCACTATCAGTTTCAAATAATCTGGGGAAATAAGCCAAATAACAGTGGCTGAGCGGTAGAGAAAGCAGAGGAGGGGAGAGAGAAAAAAAAAGGAAGGCTTGGCTGGGATTTAGAGTTTGGTAAAGCCAACAGCAATCAGAAGACTGAAATCTAATGAACACTTCTAAACATGTTAATTATAGACCTTTCTATGCTCAGAGTGCAGAGCCAAGAAACTTTAGTGCAATATTGTCCTCAGTGTGTACTTTCTACAGGAGGAACATACATCAGTAATTATAATATAGTCAAGTGAGAACCTATGTTGATAAGAGATGCACAAAATGTAATTTGTTTGGTCTGAGCTTACAGAGTAGAAATATTTGAACTTGGCATTGAAGAAGGAATAAAATACAATGAAGAGAATTAGGATGAGGGGACAGTGAAATTGTCCAGGCAAATGTATATGCCTACTCAATTAAATGTCTATCTTCTTAAAACTAATAGTCATACTAATAACTAACATTTGGATCCTTAATATGTGCCAGGCACACATACAACTTACATTTATAATCCGTTTTGAAGCACTATTAAAATATTTTGTATTGCCTAACTCATATAAATTTTATTAGCTCATTTAACCTTTCAAGAAGCTATGAATTTTCTGTGATATTGCACCATGTACAAAAACCTGACAACCAGGGTAGGTAAATAATTTCCTCAGGATGCACAGCATTAAGCAAATGGTGGAGCCAGTGATCACATTCAGCTGAAGTTACTTCAGAGCTAACATTATAAATAGAACATTATTCTGCCTCCTTTAGAGAATACATAAAACTATGACTGTTAATGAACATATATATTAATACATTCGCCACGCTAAGTAGAGGGGAAAAAATGAAACATAGAATGAGGATCCTTAGTCATCAATGCATAGTTATTCACAATTAGAAGTTCAAGATTGTGGCTTAGCGCCTATAGCACAGTGGTTACTGCACCAGTCACATACACCGAGGCTGGTGGGTTTGAATCCAGCCCCCGTCAACTAGAATAACAATGACAATTGCAACAACAACCAAAAAAATAGCTGAGTTTTGTGGTGGGTGCCTGTAGTCCGAACTACTGGAAGGCTGAGGCAAGAGTTTGAGGTTGCTGTGAGCTGTGAGCCATGGCCCTCTACTGAGGGCAACATAGTGACATTCTGTCAAGTTCAAGGTTGCCAATTAAACTTTATGAAAAGAATTAGATTGATTTTATATTGTTAAAGAAATTTTGTGTTGCTGAAATAAAACCCATTTTGTAATTACACTTTAAGAATGTTGCTCTGTTGATTTTTCTTATGTTTTGTTTGAGATTTCCTTTTTTTTTTTTTTCCATTTGTGAGAGAGATTTTTTACTTGGAATTTCCCTGTCTTGTCATGTCTTTGTCAAGTTTGTTATTAAGTTAATTCTGGCCATAGGTGATAAATTCGGAGTGTTCCTCTCTTTTTCTGTGATAAATTTGTATAAGATTTATCTTTCATTTATAGAAAACTAATCCATAGAGGATTCTGAGTCTAGAAGCTACTCTTTTGAACAGGTTTAAACAGATTCTCTTTTTTTAGATACAGCATTACTCATTACCAGTAGTTTCATATGTATTATAGAATTACACCCAATTTGCTATATTTTATTCTTTCCATGTCTTTCTGGATATTTTCTACCACTTTATATTCTAGCTTAGTAATCATTACTCAGTAAGTTATTTAATTTATTTATTTAGTTTAACAAATTATTTTATTAATTTAACTTGTATTCTGAAAAATGAAAAAATTAGTTGGAATTAAAACAAATATGACTTTCTGGACACAATAAGACCCTATGAGATGTACACCTTCGAAGTTCTAAAGACATCATGAAGCCCAGAGTACATGGCTAAGAAAACCAAATTTTTTGTTTGTTTTTGTTTTCATTAAGAAAGAGTATCACTCTGTTGCCCTGGGTAGAGTGCTATGACATCATAGGTCACAGCAACCTCAAACTCATGGTGCCAGCAATTCTAAGGCCTCAGCCTCCCAAGTAGCTAGGACTACAAGCACCTGCCATAGTGCCAAGCTAGTTTTTTCTATTTTTAGTAGGGATCGGGTCTTGCAATTGCTCAGACTGGTCCAAACTCCTGAGCTGAGGCTACCCAATTGCCTCATCTTCCCAGAGTGCTAGGCTTGTAGGCATGAGCCATCATGCCCAGCTTAGAAAAGTTAATTATTAAACACACACAATTGTGGAGACATAAAAGTTATCAAATTTTATGCATGGTGAGTAGTCCAAGATGAATATAATTCATTTTAAAATGACAATTTAATAAACCCTATGTAAAATAAGGTTTGCTAGCAACTCAGTGAAATCATATAAAGATTATATATTCTTACAGGACTGCTATCAAAAACAACTCAGTTCTTCAGAAATATTTATACTTAAAGATTATTATTTGAGTATTCTCAGTAGACTCTCTACTAAATGATCAAAAAATAAATGTTATGTAAACATGTATATCTTCTGGATTTAGTCATTTTTTTTTCACTGTAAGGATTGAGAACCTAATAGTGACATGGGCAAATAAATCATAGTGTAATTTGGCCTCTTCTAAAGTGGAGAACATCGTACTTAGAAATGATAACAGTAAAAATATATCCCATGATTTTGAGAGTAGAAAAAAAAAAACAGAATCACATGAAAAACCTCTATGGTTAATACTTATAAAGTATTAAATAGAATAAAATGGGTAATGATAACCAGAATAAGCTAAGTTAAAGGAAATTTTTAAATTTCAAATAAGCCTACATAAACACGTTAAGGTAGGTTAAACATGGAAGTCTAAGTTTACAATTTTACACTAAAAAAAACTTACCCCAGGGCAGCGCCTGTGGCTCAAAGGAGTAGGGCGCCAGCCCCATATGCTGGAGATGGTGGGTTCAAACCCAGCCCCAGCCAGAAACTGCAAAAAAAAAAACTTACCCCAAACACTCTACAGCTTTTTTTTTTTAATTTTAAAGTTTTTAGGTGGAGTCCATCTTGCACTTGTGTCCCGCATCCAAATGGTGTGTCATACACCACAATATTATATTCATTAGGGGGAAGTACACCAGTCATCCTCTAATCCCCTCCATGACCCTTTCCCCAAATTGAATTGGATTAAATTTTACTCTTATGTGGGTATGTAATAGATTGTCTACTGGCTTCATATTAGTATTTAGTACATTGGAAATTTGCTTTTCCATTTTTGTGATACTTGACTAAGAAGAATGTACTTCAACTCCATCCAGGTTAATAAAAAAGATGCAAAGTCACCATCTTTTTATGGCTGAATAGCATTCCATGGTATACATATACCACAGCTTATTAATCTATTCCTGAATTAGCGGGCATTTAAGTTGTTTCCACATATTGGCAATTATAAATTGAACTGCAATAAACAATCTGGTGCAAATGTCTTTATGATAAAATGACTTTGATCTTCCAGATAGATTCTCAGTACTGGGATTGTGGAGTCAAAATTAGTCAACTCTAATTTGAGTTCTTTAAGAATTCTCTATGCTCCTTTCCAAAGAGGCTGTATTAGTTTGCAGTCCCACCAACAGTATAAAAGTGATCCCCTCTCTCCACATCATCACCAGCATCTGAAATTTTATGATTTTGTGATGGGGGCTAATATTACCAGGGTTAATAGTATCTCAGGGTGGTTTTGATTTGCATTTCTCTGATGATTAGGGACAATGACCATTTTTTCATGTTTGTTAGCCTTTTATCTCTCTTCCTCAGAAAGATTCTGTTCATATCTCTTGCCCTATGATAAGTGGTTGTTTGTTCTTTTTTTGTTGATTAAGTTGAGTTCTCTATAGATCCTAATTATCAAACCTTTATCAGATTTACAACATGCAAATATTTTTTTCCATTCTGAATATTGTCATTTAAATTTACTTTTTGTGTCCTAAGCTGTCAGCTTAAGTGCCATTTGTTTACCTTTGTTGTAGTTGTGATCAACACTGAAGTCTTCCTCATAAAATCTTTCCCCAGGCTGACATCCTCAAGAGTTTTTCCCCACACTTTCTTCTAGGATTTTTATCTCTTTTTTTTTGAGACAGAGTTTCACTACGTCACCTTCAGTAGAGTGCTGTGGCGTCACAGTTCACAGCAACCTCAAACTCTTGGGCTTAAGTGATTCTCTTGCCTCAGCCTCCCAAGTATCTGGGACTACAGGTGACTGCCACAACCCCTGCTATTTTTTTGTTGCAGTTGTCATTGTTGTTTAGAAGGCCTGGGCCGGGTTTGACCCACCAGCCTCTGTGTATGCTGCCAGTGCCGTAACCACTGAGCTATGGGTGCATATCCTCTTCTAGGATTTTTATCATTTAATGTATTAAATTTAACTCTTTTATCCATCTGGCGTCAATTTTTTGTAAGTGCTCAAAGGTACAGGTCTAGTTTCAATTGTTAACATGTCTCTATCCAGTTCTCCCAGTACCATTTACTGAATACGCATTTTTTTCTCCACCATATGCTTTTGTTTGGTTTATCGAAGACCAGATGACTAGAAGAGACTGGTTTCATATTTTGGCTTTCTGTTCTGTTCCATGTGTCCATATCTCCATTTTTGTTCCAATACCATGCTGTTTTGATCACAATGGACCTGTAATATAGCCTAAAGTCTGGTAGGGTGATGTCTCCACCTTGGCTTTTATTACTAAAAATTTCATTGGCTATATGGTGTTTTTCTGTCTCCATACAAAAAAAAGAACTATTTTTTCCAGTTCTTCAAAATATGATGATGTTATTTTAATGGGGATTGCATTAAATCTATAGATTGCCCCTGTAGGTCAATTGGCACTTAGTCCTGCCCGGTTACAGAATTTCTCTTTCATCTTGACTTTGGACAAGTTCATTACAATGTGTCTTGGAGAGTTTCTATTTGTGTTGAGACTACCCAGGGTTTAATATTCTTCAAAAAGGAGTGTTCCAGAATTAGTTATGATATTCTCCAATAGGGCTTCCATTCCTTTGGAACATTCTTCTTCTCCCTCAGGAATACCTGTAAGTTGTATGTTTGAACTCTTCTTGAAGTCCCATAATTATCTGAGTCAATATTTTGCTTTGCCTGTCTTCTTTTCTGCCTCTTTAACTACCTGATTTAGCTCCAAAGTTTTATCCTATAACTCTGAGATTAGAGGTGAGATTCTTTCTTTTCCACAGTCTAATCTGTTACTGATACTTTCTGCTGCATCCTTAAGTATCTTGATTGACACCTTCAATTGTTTATGCTTCCTCATATCCTTTCTATATTCTTCATATCTTTCTTCTACTTTTTGTTTCTATTGACACTGTAGCCATAATAATATCATAGTACAGCTACTTTCTTTTTTCCTAAACTTAGTGTAGCCTAAGTGTACAGTGTTCGCAATATTATAATGTGTATAATAGTGCACACTCATCTTCTAAGCCTTCATTTTCATTTATCTCTCACTCACTGACTAACCCAGAACAACTTCTAATACTGCAATTTCATTCATAGTAAATACCCTATACAAGTGCATCATTATGTTTTAAATAATATTTTCACTGTACCTTTTCTATTTAGATATGTTTAGATACACAAATATTTACAGTATGCTACAATTGCCTATATTATTCAGTATGATAACATTATGTATAGATTTGTAGCCTATCAGTATTATACTATATCATAAAACCTAGTGTCTAGTGCACTATGACAACTAGGTTTCTGTAAGTGCAGTCCATGATGTTTGCACAACAATGAAATCATCTATTGATGCATTTCTCAGAATGTACTCACATCATTAAGCAATTCATAACTGAATATGCGCTGTCTCAAAGGAATGGGCATAATATAAATTAATTAAAATGAGTAATATATATAATATTATTGCCTTATGCTACTTCTGCATTACTGGAATAGGCCATTATGTGATAATCATATTACTTTTCAAAAAAGATCAACTCTTTTCTTCTAATTAAATTTGAGAGACAACATGGACATATTCAGAGAAAGTAAAACAAAGTACACTTTTTTTGAGGCAATAATAAAGAACTTATATAAAGGCTGGGACAGAAAAATAGGAATAATCACTATTCATGTGAAAATTTAATGAGAGATCTTTCCCAATATTTTTTATAGCAGCTCACAAGCCACCAGTGAGGTAACACTTGGATATAACTTTGCTTAAACAGGGCCCCAAATTAGTCTCCACAACAAGGGGCAAATCTCATCAACTCTATTTTGTTCTTTTTAGACACAAATGACTTTATTTCTCTTTTCAGGTAGCACATTTATTGCACCACAGTCTGGGAAAATTTAGGTTGTTATGTGATATTTAAAGTTTGCAGTATCCAATTTCAAAATTGTCTTTTAAGCAAAAAAAGAAAAAAAGAAAGAAAATTCTAATCCAGCAGGTCAGATGAAAATAAACTGTGATTTTTTATCTTATTTAGGAGCTTCATTAAATGTAATGTGACATTACACCAAATGTCTGACATGTTAATCAACATAGGAACTAATATGGTAATAATGAGGCCCCCACCTTGAGATCAAATAAATAATTATTCAGTCCAAACATCCCTTCAATATTGGTTCATATTCCCACCAATGGTGCAAAATTTAAGCAGAGCTCCAATGCCTCCAAATTTTTCAGAACCAGTAGGCTTTGTGGATGTCAGCCCATAAGAATCACATCATCAACCAGGTGTGGTGGCTCATGCCTGTAATCCTAGCACTCTGGGAGGCCTAAGGCAGGTGGATTGCCTGAGCTCACATGTTTGAGATCAGCCTGAGCCAGAATAAGACCTTGTCTCTAAAAATAGCCAGGCATTGTGGCCAGCACCTATAGTCACAGCTACTTCAGAGGCTGAGGTAAGAGAATCACTTGAGCCCAAGGGTTTGAGGTTGCTGTGAGCTATGGCACCATGGCACTCTACCAGAAGGGGGATAAAGTGAGACTCTGTCTCAAAAAAAAAAACCAAAAATCACAACATTATTTATTTATTTATCAACCATTTTTTCAGTTTCTAAATAGTTTGGATTCTTTATTATTATTATTTAAAAATATTACATGGATACAAATGTTTTTGGTTACATGAATCACTTATGTTATGTTTGAATGCAGGTGAAAGTGTGCCCAGAGCCCAGATAGTGTTTATTTTTCCTGTTATGTAGATTTTGGCTCATCCTCTCCCTCTTCTCCACCTACTTGATTTCTTCTGAGTTTTACTTCCCTCTGTGCACATATAGGCTTATTAGTTAGATTCAATTTAATAGTGAGTACATGTGATGTTGATGTTTTACCATTCTTTAGCTACTTCACTTAGAGTATGATCTCCAGTTCCATTCAAATTGTGACAAAAAGCCACATTCATCCTTCTTCATTGCTGAGTAGTATTCCACAGGATTTATATATGTGTGCATGTGTGTCACTTTTTGGTCAATATATTAATGAATCAATGAGTACTCGGGTTGATTCCACATCTTTGCAATTGTGAATTTTGTTGCAATAAACATTTGCATGTTCAAGTGGACTTCATCTGGAGATCAAAGAATGGTTCAACATATGAAATCAATGTGATTCACCACATAAACAGAAGCAGAAACAAAGACAATATGATTATTTCAAATAATGCACAAAAGGCATTAAAAAATTCAACAGCCTTTCATAATAAAAATCCTTAACAAACCAGGAATAGAGAAAACATATCTCAAAAATTAAAAATCCACATATGACAGTCCCACAGCAAACATCATATTGAATGTGGAAAACTTGAAAGTATTTTTACTAAAAACTGGAACAAGGCAAGGGCACCCACTGTTACCACATCTATTCAACATAGTGCTGGCAGTGCTAGCAAGAGCAATTTACACAAGGAAAAAAGAAAATGATATTCAGTATGGGGAAAGAGGACGTCAAACTATTGCTTTCTGCCAGTGATATCATATTATATGTAGAAAACCCCAAAGGGTACATCAAGAGACTCCTGGAATTGATAAATATATTCAGCAAAGTCTCAGGTTACAAAATCAATGTACGCAAGTCAGTAGAATTTCTACACACCAGTAAGAGTCAAGCTGAGGGACAAATCAAAGACTCAACACTATAAAAACCAGTATACAGAAAGAAAATAAAATACATAGTCATTTACTTAATTAAGGAGGTGAAAGATCTCTTATGAATAGAAGTATGAAACCCTGGATCAGTGGAATCAACTTTGTTAAAATATCCATACTAACCAAAGTGAGTTACAAATTCAGAGCTGCAATTGTCATCAAAATACCAAAGTCATACTTCACAGATCTAGGAAAATATTCTGTGCTTTGTTTACCACCAAAAAATAGTAAGCAAATGGAGCAAATCTGGATGCATAACATTACTAGACTTCAAATTTTTCTACAAGGTTACAGTAGCCAAAAATGTATGGTAATGGAACAAAAATAGAGACATAGACCAATGCAAGACAACAGAGAACGAAGGTATACAGCCATCTACATAAAGCCAATGGATCTTTCACAAAGCAGACAACAATGTACTCCAAGAAATAGAAGCACTATTCAAAAAATGGTGCTGGGAAAATTTGATAGTCACATGCAAAAGAATAAAACAGGATTTCAGTCTCTTACCATTCAAGATGGATAAAAGACTTGAAGTATGAAAAAATAAGAATGCTAGATGAACATGTTGGGAAAACTCTTTTAGATATTAACCTAGGCAAATAATTTATGAAGAAGACCCAATGGCAATCATACAAAAACCAAAAATAAATAAATGGGAATTGATTAAATTAAAAGGCTTCTGCATGGTTAAAAAAGTATTCAACAAGAAAAAAGTCAACCTAGAGAAAATATGCAAGCTATATATCCAGTGAAAGTCTAATAAACAGAGTCTACAAAGAACTCAAACTGGTCAGCAAGGGAAAAACAAGCAGCCCAGGTACAGTGACTCCTGCCATAATCCTAGTATCTGGAAGTCTGGGGAAGAGGGGGGAAGATCACTTGTGGTGAGTTGTTTAAGATGAGCCTAAACACAGTGAGATCTCAACTCTACCAAAAATACAAAAATTAACCAGGCATGGTTGCACACACTACAGTCCCAGCTACTCTGGAGAGTGAGGCAGGAGGATTGCTTGAACTCCAACGGTTTCAAGTTGTTGAGAGCTAAACTAAGGCCATGGCACTCTAGTCCAAATGACAGAGTGAGACTGTCTCAAAAAAAGAAAAAAAAAACTCTAAACATTAAAAAGTGGGTAAAAGACGAACAGAAACTTTCCAAAGGAAGATGGATAAATGACCAATGGAAAAAATGGCCAATAGCAGTATCAGAGAAATACAAAATAAAAACCACAGATATCTCCTTATCCCAGGTATAATGTCTTTCATGAAAAGTCCAAAACCAGTAGATGGTGATGTGGATGCAGAGATATAGAAATGCTTATACACCATTGGTGTGGCTGCAAATTAGTACAGCTTTAATGGAAAAGAGTATCTCCGCAAAGAACTAAAACAGACTTACATTTGATCCTGCAGTCTGATTGCTGGGTATTTATCCAAAGGAAAAAAAGTCATTTTATCAAATCCTCTTTTTTTTGAGACAGAGTCTCAAGCTATCCCCCTGGGTAGAGTGCCATAACATCACAGCTCATAGCAACCTCCAACTCCTGGGCTCAAGCGAGTCTCCTGCCTCTGCTTCCCAAGTAGCTGGGACCACAGGTGCCCGCCACAACGCCCGGCCATTTTTTGGTTGCAGGCATCATTGTTGTTTGGCGGGCCTGGGCTGGGGATTCGAACCGCCACCTTAGGTGTACGTGGCTGATGCCTTAGCTGATTGAGCCACAGGCGCCGAGCCATCAAATCCTCTTAAACCTCAATAATTGATAGCAGTTTTTGGTGTTCTCTATGTCTAAGTATCATTCTAAGAGCTTTATGTGGGTTTGTTAATTTAATACAACATCACTAAGTGTTAGGTGATATAGCATTACATTTGTTTCAGAGGTCGTGTCATTAAGCACATAGAGTTTAAATAACCTGTCTAAAGAGCTTAAAAAGCCCACAAGTAGTAAATTTAAAGATCAAAATTTCATTACTGGATCTATCAGAAAATAGTCACTTACTCATCCTTTAATGTTGCCTTTATCAAGGACATAAAGTAGGGAGTGAACAGGCAGCTATCAATGATAATACAGAAGGGTATAATAAGGGAAACATCAACATTAATGTTAGAAACTGTTTAACTGAGAATAAACAGAGTACTCCATAGTGAGAAAAGTTAATGTATGTGAATGTTGTATTATTAATGAGAAATTAACTTGTGATTGCGTCCCTTTATCACTTATATCTTTTTTTTTTATTAAATCATAGCTGTGTACATTAATGCAGTTATGGGGTACAGTGTGCTGGTTTTATATATAATTTGAAATACTTTCATCCAATTGGCCAACATAGCCTTCATGTCATTCTCATAGTTGTTGTGTTAAGACATTTATATTCCACATATAGAAAGATTCACATGTACCCTTATAGGATAAATCATAGGTGTGGTTCCAGCAATCACTCTCCCTCCACACATCCTCCCCTCTCCCCTCCCCTCCCTCTCCCTTTTCCCCGTATTCTTGGGCTAAAATTGGGTTATAGCTTTCCTATGAAAGCTATGAATTAGTTTCATAGTAGGGCTAAGTACATTGGATACTTTTTCTTCCATTCCTGAGATACTTTGCTAAGAAGAGTATGTTCCAGCTCCATCCATATAAACATGAAGGAGGTAAAGTTTCCATCTTTCTTTAAGGCTGCATAATGTTCCATGGCATACATATACCACAATTTATAGATCCATTTGTGGGTTGATGGGCACTTGGACTTCTTCTATGATTTAGCAATTGTGAGTTTTTGGAACATAATAAACACTCAAGAAATAACTATTACTATTCCTTAAGTTATTTTAACAGTCTACAACAAAATAGTAACAACACTAACAAAACTGTGTTTCTCTGGTATTCTATGCCAGCTGTGGGATATGGGAAGTCTCATCTCCCTTTTGAGCCCAGATGTTTGAGGTCATAATGAGCTATGATGATGCCAAGGATAGTCTGTTTGGAAATCCCGCTCATGGCATACTCACAATGATACTGATGAAATTTATTCCTTCTCTAAATTATATCTGGCGTTCCTGGTTTCTTTGAGTCATTCCTTCTAAATTAAAAGATCAGAAGTCCCAACCTGCCAAGATTATTGAAAATGTTCATTCTTTAAATTTTAGGACTAAAAGGACACAAAATGCTGCAGTTTAATTTAGTACCAAAAGTGGGACAGGGTGCTACCTCTCACAAAGACTTATTCCTTCAGGGAGTTTCCGTGCTGTATCACCAACATCGCACATATGTCCTCTATACCTTATCATTAAGCACAGATGCCTCTTGTGTCTGAGGCCAGGTTAGAACATCTCATTTCCTGACTGTCCTATGCATTTTTTCCTGTCAAAATTTGAGAAAATATTCAAGCCTCCACATTTATACCACTAGAGAGGCCTACCACCAGATGTATTATTAGAGTTGTCCCATTCACATGAAGGAAAAATACTATGCCCAAGAAAAATTGTTGCACATGTCTTTAGAGGCATTTTAAGTGGCAGAACACACAGTGCAGAAAATCGTGGCCTCTACCTCATATCTGTGTCTACTCTAATGTACTCAAGGTATGTACTCTAAAAAGCTTTTTCTTTTTCTAATTCCTTTTCTTATACTTTTCTATATTCTATTTAAAATGTTTGTGCTAATATGCTAGTATTTATGAATAGTCAGTGTACCCAAAAACAGTTCTAAATCCTTCACATCTATTAAGTCTCAAAATAATACATCAGTATTATTATATTATCTGCATTTTACAAATTAGGAAACACAGCTATTGAGAGTTTAATTTACACACGTGCATGTGTTTGTATAAATATATGGAGAGCCAGAGAGAAAGAGCTCAAAAGAGATTAAGAGAGACTGAAACAGAACCATGTTTGTGATATAGTAAGGTTATAAAGGATTTTTCAACTGAAATGACAGTTCAATATTGTCAAAGCCAATTTGCTTTACAAAATACCAAAACTATCTCTTTTGTTTAAGGAACCACTACATGAAAGTAGAACGGACATATCTGAGTATTCCAGCATTTCAATGTTCAATTGTCTCACCTGTAATAATTTAATAAATAAAACTAAAGGGAAAAACGGCAGTCTGATATCTTTTGGGTTTTATAGCACAGAAGTAATTCTTCACAGAATGAATTAGATCCCAAAAACTGTTGTTGTAAGAAATCATTGATTAATGAATTTTACACTGAGTTAATTGGTTTCTTGGGCTTTTCTCCTAAGATGATTAATCAGTTGGCTGCTTATATCAGGTCTTTTAGAACAGAGTGTTCTCTTACTGGGAATCATTCTTTTTGCAAAAGTAGAAACGGTGGACACTTGGCAAACAGTTTAAATTTACCTCTATTCTTGCCCCCAAACTGTCTTTGGTCGCTATGTTAAAAAAAAGAAAAAACAAAAACAAAACTTTGATGTTGTTGTTCCACCGAGGTAACTGTCATGTCCTTGGACTATCAGTTTAGTTTTGAGTGGAGCCAGATCCATATTCAAATCACATATTGGTAAGGAATTCATATCTAATTTGTAATGTCTGTCATTAAAAACATTTTATAATACAAATTTGCTTAAGTCAAGATGTTCTACATTTCCAAAAGAATAAGAAATCACTTGCTAAATATTATTTGAAATATAAAATACATAGAAATAAGGAGATAGTTAACAAATTTAAAGTAAAATGTATATTTTCAAAAGTTTTATTTGTAGAAATATATTAAAATTTATTATTTTTCAGTAGAAAGATTTGATTACATCTGATTTTTACTAGTAGATAATGAGGATCAATACCACATTTCTACAAAAGAGATCATACATTTTTTAAAGAAAGAAATCTGTGTTAATTAGTATGTTAATGGAATAATTAATCAGTATATTTGAAGAATTTATTAAAAGCCACAGATAATATGATTTTTAGTACATAACTAGGAAGGTACTATTAAATAATGATAACTTATCTTCTAATAAGCTGTCCATGCTAATTATGTGATTTTCCTTATTTATTGAATCTAATACAAACCAAAAAAGCATAAATATAATCTTTACAGGAATAATTTATCATGTACTGTATGTTCAAGTATATTATAAAACATTATATAAATTCTGAATACATTATTGAGACATTTGTTGCCATTATAACAGATGTGATCATAAAAGTATGAGATGTTATGTATGCTGAGAAATTATTATGTGTACTAATTCATATTTTATGCCAGAAATTGAATGGCAATGCCCATTAGTGTACTACCAGTCCAAAAAGCTTATTTGCTCCAGATACAAGAGCAAATTATGCCTATTATCCAGATAATTATGCTTTATAGTTTTTCTAGGGGCTATTAATACTGTACTTTAAGTAGATATTGAACTGTTTAAATAATAGTTGTCCTGAATTACATAACATTGTAATAGAAGAAATTAAATGAATTTATATAATTATTCTAGGTAGCTAATTTCTAGTCTTGGATAATATCATATAATTTTTTCATTTATAAATTATAAAAATATTATCAAAGATACTCATTGTTCTATCATAATTCTAAATATATGTGTGAATATTTTAAGAAAATATTTGCAAAAGGACTCCACTGGAAAACAAATGATAATATACTGTCATTAAGTAGAGAGATTCTAGTACTGAAAATTTTTGCGTCATAAAAAATACATTAATATAGTTTATCAAAAAAATTCTTAAAATACAATAAAACCTTGAAAAAAATATCCACAGAGCATTTTACATGACTTTTTCATCAATTTTCAGAAATATAAGCATATTAATCAGTGTGCAAATTTTTTAAAACAATTAATCTCTCTTCACCTCTCTCTTGAGTTATATTCTGTGTTTCCTAGCTCCCACATTGGTCTGTTTTTCCCTTCATGTATGGTGGTACATATTGGTACGTATCTTTTGGAAATGGAATTTGGGAGGTAAAATTTTAGATTCCTTGAATTTATGAAAATATATTTTGTTCATCTAGAAACATAGGGATTAAAAAAAATAAACCTGAAGAAGCAACTAAAGGGTTTGCAGTTGTTGTCTTGGGAGACAAAGAATTGGGACCAAGAAGTATGACTCAGGGGGGTCTTCTTTTTAATTATAAGTTGTGTCATTTGGCTTCTTAAACTATAAAATGATTTGTTAATTAAAAGTAAACCCCCCCCCACACACATACACACAAAAAACCAATTAATCTCATATCATTTACTCAGGACAAAAAGAAATTACTCCTCACTCTGTATACTCAGTGAGGTTTAGGGTTGCAGTGACCTGTGAGACATCAGCTCAACAACAATTTTCACATTCTCAATAAAGCAAAAATAATTAATAAATAAAATAAAACAAAGACAGGCATGTTGTCACAGCTTTTGCCCTAGTTATTTCAGACTTTCTGGAAACATTTTAAGCAATTGAGTAAAAATAAGCAAATGCATAAAATTGTCATTACTTATGAATAATACGAATATTTGAAAATCTCTAGAAAAACACAAAGAAACTATAATTTAAAAATAAAGTAAATTGACAAATGAAAAATGCATGTTAAACACCAAGAGTTCTCCCAAAACATGATCACCAAAAGGTCCAAATAAAGAGAAATGAAACAGAAAATCTTCTCTTTGAATTTATGTTTTTATTTTATTGTATAAATTCTAATGGTACATTATATTTTATATATATACATGGTGAAATAATTACTACATTCAAGCTGATTAATATATCTCTCCCCTCACATAGTTACTATTTTTTCCCATGATGAGAACACCTGAAATTTATTCCTTTAGCAAAATTCCGGTACATTATACAGTATTTATTAACTGTGGTCATCAGGTTGTACATCAGATGTCTAAAGTGATTTATCATATATAACTTAAACTTTGTACACTTTGATCTATATTTCCTATGCCCTTATAACACTGTTCTGCTCTCTAATTCTTTGTATTAGACTTTTTAGACTCCACACGTAAGTGAGATCATGCACTATTTTACTTTCTGTACTTGGTTCACAACGCTAAGCGAATTGATACAGCCATTACAGAAAATAGTATAGAGGTTCCTGAAAAAATTAAAATTAAAACTTCTATATGATTCATCAATCCTCTGAACATGTACCCAAAGGAAATTAAATCAATAACGTCCCTCAAAGAGATGGCTGCACTCCCATATTCATTACAGAATTATCTACAACGGCCAATATCTAAGAACAACCTATGTTCATCAACTGATGAAAAGATAAAGAAATTGTGACTTATATATACATAGGCAATGAAATATGTACATGTGTGTGAATAGCACTCACATATTGAAGTATTATTCAGCTATCAAAAGAAGGAAATTCAGGAAGATGATGGACTAGGGATATCTTTCTGGGTACTCAAGGTGAGACAGGGGAAAGTGGCCTTCAGTCACCTCTGGTTGGTGGAATCTGCACAGAAATGTCTCTCCAGGGTCACAGTGAAGAGTAGGACACTTCAGAAGACAATGGGAAGGTCTGGAGGTGAGGAAAATTAACATGGAAAGCAAGTGCTTGGTATGAGAGAGACCGGCCAGCTGCCCCATGGAGGGCTAGGCACAAGTAAATGTTTTCCTGCATTACTTTAACTTTGGATTGGGCTGCTTGCTGATCAGGGAGTAGACTTGAACAGCATCCAGCAATCAGAATAAAGCTTTAAGCTAAACCAGGTAGTTAATGAGGAAGAAAAGAAGAGAGACAAAGCAGAATATTGATTCAGAGAATCATGGGATTTCAGGAAGAGTTCAAACATATGAATTATAGGTATTCCTGAGGAGAAAGAAAAAGGTTTCGAACAATGGAAGCCCAACTAGAGGGTACAATAAATGAAAATTTCCCAAGTTTCACTAAAGATTCTGAAATACTCCTTTTAGAGAGACATTGACGCCAGGTAGTCTCAACACAAGTACAGAATACCCAAGACACATTGTAATGAACATGCCCAAAGTCAAGATGAAAGAGAAAATTCTGCAAGCATCCAGGAGTAAGCATACAATACAGGGGCAGATTCATTAGGGTGATAGTGGACTTTTCACCTGAAAATTTCCAAGTCAGAAGAGAATAATTAACTACCTTTAACCTTCTAAAAAAAAAGTTTTCAGCCCAAAATTCTATATCCTGCTAAACAAGGCTTCAAAATTGATGGAGAAATCATTTTTTTTTTTTTTGTGGAAATGCAAGCATTGAGGAAATTTGCCATGACAAGACCAACTCTATGAAGATATTTAGACCTATTTTCAACACTGACCACAACTATGAACCACAAGCAAACTAAACACCCAGAAACTAGAGGAAAAAAACAGCGTGAACAATGGTACAGAGGACAAAACTAAGCAACAGACTTTCACAAAATAATATAAAAAGAACTCAGCCACACTTACCAATTCTCTCAGTAAATGTTAATGACCTGAATTCTCCACTGAAGAGGCACAGGTTGGCTGACTGGATGAAAAAGCACAAGCCGTGCATCTGCTATCTCCAGGAAACGCACCTAACCTTGAAGGACAAATTAATATTCAGAGTAAAGAGTTGCAAAGCACTATTTTAGACAAATGGATATCAGAAATAAGGGAGGGGTTGCAAATCCTATTTTCAGATATGAGTGGATTTAAAGCAAATAAACTTAAGAAAGACAAAGATGGTCACTTCATTCTGCTCAAGGGAACCATACAACAAGAGGACATTTCAATTCTAATTATGCATCCAACTTAAATGCTCTCAGATTTATGAATAGAACCTTAACTGGAATGTGCAACCAGATATCTCATGACATTATAATTGCTGGGGACTTTAACACCCCTCTGGCAGAAATGTACAATCCTCAAAACAGAAACTAAAAAAGATACATGGGACTTAAATGTGACCAGAACAAATTGCCTTAATAGACATACAGAACACATCACCCCAAAGTTAATGAATATAAATTCTTCTTGTCAGTCCATGAAACATACTCCAAAATAGATCATCTCCTAGAACACAATCAAACCTCAACAAAATTAAAATAATTGAAATTACACCTTATACCTTCTCAGACCATGAGGCAGGTAAGCTGAAGATCAACTCCAACCTAAACTTTCATCCCCACACAAAGACATGGAAACTAAACAACCTTATGCTAAATGATAGTTGGGTCAAGAAAGAGATAAAGGAGAAAATTGTTAAATTCCTGGAACAACAGTGAAGCTACAAGATATCAAAACCTGTGGGATGCTGCAAAATCAGTCTTAAGAGAAAAATTTATCACATTAGATGCCTAAAACTGAAAAACAGAAAGAGAGCACATCAACAATCTACTGAATCATCTTAAGGAAATAAGAATGAAAGAGCAATCCAATCCCAAACCTAGCAGAATAAAAGAAATAATCAAATTTATATCAGAAATAAATTCAAGCAAATAATGAAATTGAAAACAAATGAATCATTCAGAATGTTAATGAAACAAAAAGTTAGTTCTTCAAAAGATAAATAAAATTGAAAAACTTTGGCACAAATAACTATAAAAACAAAAGAAAAAATCTCTTATAACCTCAATAAGAAATGGAAAAGGGGAAATAACCACAGATAAAAATAAGATTTAAGAGATTATTTCCAACTACTACAAAAAACTCTATGTGCAGAAATTTGACAGTGTGGAAGAAATAGACCAATACCATACCATCCACTTAGACTTAATCAGGAATAAATAAAAGTCTTGAATAGACCAATATCAAGCACTGAGATTGATGAAAAAATAAAAAGTCTTCCAACACTAAAAGCTCTGGACCCGTGAACAAAAAACTTCACACCAGAATTCTATCAAACCTTGTACCTATGCTTCAGAACCCATTCCAAAACATTGAGAAAGAAGGAATATATCCTCACATGTTCCATAAAGTAAGCATCACCCTGATACCAAAACCAGGAAAGACCCAACTAAAAAGGAGAACTACAGACCAAGTTCACTGATGAATATCTATGCAAAATATCAACAAAATCTTAGCCAATAGATTATCACTACATATTAAAAAATTACACATTACTATGAAATAGGCTTCTTCCAAGGGATGCAAGGCAGCTTTAACATACACAAGTCCATAAATATAATCCATCATATTAATGGAAACAAAAACAAAGACCACATGAGGCTTACAGTAGATGCAGAAAAAGCACTTGATAAAATTCAGCATTCTTTTCTAAAAAGAATACTTAAGAATGTAAATATAAGGTGTCATATTTCTTAAAATGACAGAAGCCATCTACAACAAACCCATAGCTAATATCATACTGAATGGAGTAAAACTTATAGCTTTTCCACTAATAACAGGAGACAGACAAGGATATCCTCTATAACCACCACTATTCAACATAGTCCTGGAAGTCTAGCAAATGCAATCAGGCAAGGTTGCGGAAAATATGATCCTATACTTAGCAAATCCCAGAGACTCAATCACGAGATACTTAGAAGGGATTAAGAAATACAGTAAAATCTCATGGTATAACATCAATGTCCATAAATCAGTAGTAGTCTTTATATACTCTAATAACATCCAAGCCAGGAAGCTAATCAAAGATTCTATTCACTTCACAGTAGCTTCAAAGAAAATAAAATACTTAGAAGTAGACCTAACAAAAAAGGAGAAGGACCTTTACAAAGAGAATTATGAAATATTATGAAAAGAAATAACAGAAGACATCAACAAATGGAAGGACACACCATGCCCTTGGCTGGGAGGAACAACATTGTTAATATGTCTACACTACTCAAATCTACAGATTCAATGCAATCCCCATTAAAATATCAATATGATATTCTGAAGAACTGGCAAAAATGGTACTTTATTTTGTATGGAACCAAACAGCCCTGTATAACCAAGACAATTTAAAAAAAAAATGCTGGAGGCATTTCTCTACCAGACTTTAGCTTATATTCCAAGTCCACAACAAGTTATTGGCACAAAAAATAGAGAATAGACACGTGGATCCAAATAGAAAACCAAGAGATGAAACCAGTTTCTTGTATCAATCTGATCTTTTATAGACCAAACAAAAGTACACACTGGGGAAAAGAATCCCTATTCAATACATGGTGCTGGGAGAACTAGATAAGCACATGTAAAAGACAGAAATTAGACCCACACCTTTCACTATTTACAAAGATTGACTCATGTGGATAAAATTTAAATCTAAGACATGAAATGATAAAAATCCTTAAAGAAAGTATGAAAGAAACTCTTGAGGATGTCAGCCAGGGGAAAGATTTTATGAAGAAGACTTCAGCACCAATTGCAACACCAACAAAAATAAACAAGTGAGACTTAATTAAAATGAAAAGCTTCTACACAGTTAAGGTCACAACAATTAAAGGAAATAGCCAGATTAAAGGATGGGAAAATTTGTTTGTTGGGTATGAATCTGAGAAGACTTGTTAGCTAGGATCTATAGAGAAGTCAAATTAATCAACAAAAAAAGAGTAAACAATCCCATCTATCACTGGGCGGGAGACATGAACAAAACCATTCTGAGAAGACAGACAAATGGCTAACGAACATTAAAAGAAAAAATGCTCATTGTCCCTAATCATCAGAAAAATACAAATCAAAACCATCCTGAGATATTATTTAACCCCAGTGAGAATAGCCCACATCACAAAGTCCCAGAGTTGCAGATGGTGGCAGGGATGTGGAGAGAAGGGAACTCTTTCACACTGTTAGTGGAACTGCAAACTCATACAGCCTCTTTGGAAATGAAGTATAGAGAGTCCTCAAAGAACTCAAGTTAGACTTTTCCATTTGACCCTGCAATCCCACTAGTAGGAATTTACCCCGAATTTAAAAAAAATCATTTTATCATAAAAACATTTGCACTAGAGGGTTTGTAACAGCTAAATGTATAATTGCCCAAATGTGGAAACAACCTAAATGTATACCATGGAATACTATTCAGCCATAAGAAAAGATGGTGACTTTATATCTTTTGTATTGACTTGGATGGAGCTGAAACACATTCTTCTTAGCAAAGCATCATAAGAATGGGAAAGCCAGTATCCAACATTGTCAATTTTATTATTAAGTGTGTAGATGATCTAACACACACCCACATAGGAGAAAAACTTAATTCTATTCAAGTTGGGGGATGGAGAAGGAGGGGGCAGAATAGGGGAGATCAGTGTGCTCCCTCCTAAAAGGCACAATGTACGGGGGTATGGCACACCTTTTAGGTGAAGGACACAACTACAAGTGAGACTTTACCTGACAAATTCAAAAATTGTGACCAGGTTGTTCGTACTCTCACAATAACATGAAATTAAAAAAATACAAAAAAAAATACAAAATAGGGTGTGCCTGTGGTTCAGTAAATAGGGCACCAGCTCCGCATACCAGAGGTGGCGGGTTCAAACCCAGCCCTGGCCACAAAAACAATACAAAATAATCTCAGTTTTGAAAAAAAAATGAAATTCTGCCATCTGCAATAACATGGTTAAACCTGAAAACATTATGATCTTTATATTTAATGAAAAAAAATTGAATGAGTGTAAAACATCCTTTGTTCTTGAATGGGAAATCTCAATAGTACAATAAATTTACCATTTTTTGTACAATTTATACATAAGTAAAATACAATCCCAAAATAATGAAAAAAATATTAGTTTGAAGATCATCTAGTAAAAAATAGGTAAATGTCAATTAAAACAGAATTAATCCTAAAACTATAAAACTAGCAGAAGAAAATTTACCAAAATACTTTTGTCATCTTATGGGACAGACATCTTCAAAATGTTAAAAACGTGGAAACTAAAAACAAAGGAATAAATAGTTCTGACAATATTGTTTGCTTTTTTGTTAATACTCACAAAATGTGTAGACATGATATTACCTTTAAAAAGAAAACATAATTTCAAACCTCTTGGAATTTTATTGCCAATACATTTGATTGGTATTTTTATGCATATATTACACAGATGTGTATTCACAGTCCCTGTATTTTATATGCACACATTTCAAAAATGAGTGAGGAAATATTAAGAAAATTAAAATTAGTCAGCATATAAATATGCCTATTTCCTCTTCATTTATTTTTCATGGTAGGTAATAATTTCCCTTTTTGAAGTCTCTTAATATCATCTAGTGTCACTGAACAATAAAGTTCTTGCATATCCTTAGAGGAAAGAAAATTTACAATGATAATGACATTTAATAAAATCCTTCAAATAATATTGAGTGTGTAATTCTATAATTCTCTGTTTATACAGTTTTAGCGATGTGGAGCTCAAGAATTTTTGCTGTTCCATATTTTGAAAATTATTCCAAAGAGTCTATGTGTCAAGTCATTTTTTAAAACCTTTAAAGCTGGCTGCAATTCCAGTAGAGTTATTTTGAGTTGCTCAAGCTCAGCATTAACATACTCTCTCTCTCTCTTTTAGACAACACATGTATTTGTGTTTTAAATACCACAGGGAAAAAAATTACGAAAACTAGAACGAACTAATATATACAGAAATGCATTGTTAATTTTATCTACAAACAGACCACTCCATCTGTTCAAACATAATGCTCCAAACCAAGGAATATGTTCCAAACCAGAGAGCATGATATTTGACAGATGGAGAGGTCTGTAAGCCTGTCTGGAGCATGGAATACTATGGAGTTTGTAGCACAGTCCAATTTTCCACACTAAATGAAATCTAATCGAAATTTCTCCCCAATAAAAATCAAAATGAGCACCAATTTTACCAATTGCTATGCACCATAGACCAATTCATTTTATGTGTTTTCTTTCTCATACAAAAGAAACCAATGTCTACTTTCTGAGTTAATTTTCAACTTTCATGGCTATTCTCCTACATAAATAAGTACAAATATCAAATATATTTCATATATAATAAAAGGGACCAGCGAATCAAAGTTAGGACTCTTTATCATAAAAATATCATCTATGCATTACTTTTAGAATGATTAATTATTTAAATATTCTGTCAGAGTCTGTACGATTTGAAAAAGCCTATGATAGGTTTTAATGGGTCATCTCTTTAATTTATTGAATCAAACAACAAAATGAGATATTTAATTGTCTTCCCTAAAAGAGATAGTCTGTGTCAGGCTGAATAAGATTTTTTGCTCTTGTCTAGGGCTTGTTTCTAAAATTCAGCATTCTAATGTATGATGAAAGACATGGGAGATTGCTTCATTAGTTTTAAAATTTGAGTACAATTAAATTAGACAAAAACTTTGCTGAAAATATCACGTGGGTTACTATGAACTGAAAACACCATTTTAATTTCTATAAATTAATTTTAGTCTTATCAAATAGAGCATGAGAACCCACAATAAGAAGTGTGCAGATAAAATATATTAACAATGATGGGTGTCCCATAATACCTCAGTACTTAAAACTGAAACATAGTTCAGAATTCCAAAATTCAAAGTTACTTATGAGTTGGTATCCGAGAAAATTGCTATCCTAGAAAATTGAAGTAAATTTCAAGAAAATTGATATCCTAGAAAATTCAAGTAAAATGGACCACAGATTTAAAGACTGAAATACTATTCTTCATTTGATGGAAATAAAAACCTTCTTAATATTATGTAAAATTCAGATAAATAAATATTTCATATGCAAGCCTGAGTTATGCTCATCTACTTGTTTTTTCTCTAGCCCTAGAATACATTATTACAGATTTTAAAATAAGATATTCTACCCGTGAGTGGTTATCATTATGATGGCCATTTGTTGGCCCTGTCATTCCCACATAAAATGCTTTGAATATTTTATTTTTCAAATTTACATAATTCTATTAGATACTGTTTTGTGTTAACATAAACTACCTAATGACATACTCTCAAAGTTTGATTCTGAGCTTCTTTCCCAATTACAGGAAGTTTCATTGGACCTGTATCTGTCCCTGCTAATAAAAACTGAGAGGTTGTTCACACCAAGTAGGTCTTGGGATGCCTCTTTGAATATCAATGAAGTTTCATCGTCCAGTTTTAGTACTTGCTTATTAGTATGTCCCCACAGTTTTTATACTTATTTCTTTTTATTTTTCTTATGATTTCTAATCTAGAATATATCTTGTAACAATTCTAACTGCTGTTGACAGACTGTGAGCCTGTGCTTGTGTGTGGGGGGGCTGAAATTCAATCTACCTATGAGTTTGAGTAAAGCATCTTCAGAAAGAGAAGATAAACTCCAGCTAGTAAAAAGATTTTTGATCTGCACCACCAATGTGCCCTATGTAGCGTTATGCTTTGAACTCCAGACTCACGTGTAGATTTCTTAATTTATCCGCTTGTAAATCTAATATGCATGTCAATCTTCATAAGCCCAAATTATATTCTTGACTAAATCCACTCTAATAAAAAACTCAACTAGGGTGGTGCCTGTGGCTCAGAGGAGTAAGGCACTGGCCCCATATGCTGGAGGTGGTGCATTCAAATCCAGCCCTGGCCAAAAAACTGCAAAAAAAAAAAAAACTCAACTACGTTATTCACTATGTTCTCACCTCACTTATAACGACAAAACAAACTGAATTGTATAGATAAAAGGTAAGAGCCATCACTCACTCCTCCGCATTACCACTACCCTTCCCATCCAACTCATTGCCAAGTTCTATCAGTTTCATTTTTGAAACAGATTTCCAATCTATTCAAACCTCTTTATCACCAAAGTCTAGATACAGGCAATGATTTTCTCTTTGAGGGGCTAAGACAATTGAAGTTTTCCGTTTCTGGTCCTATAGTTAATTTTCCACACTGCTGTCAAACATGAATTTACTATCTTTCTTCTTGTTCCTTTTACTTTCTCTTATTCTCTCTTCTTTTTCCTCTCTCCCTTCCTCTCTACTGTTTTTCCTTCCTCTCTTTTCCTCTTCTTTTCTTCTTTCCTTCCTTTCTTTTTCCCTTTCAAATGATTCAGATTTTGTGTCTCCTTTGCTTTAATCTTTCCTATTTGTTTCAGTTATACATAGAGTAAAATCAAAACTCTACAGTGACCAAAAAGGGCTTTAAAACATTTGATCCTTCCTTATTCTTCATTCTTAATTACACACCACCTTGTTCTTTCTCAGTATTCAAGTTATAGTTCAGTCTTGTCAGATGTGAAGACCAGATGCCCCGTGTTTTCCCTGATTCTTGGTTCCCAGGACTGAAGAATGATTATCCTAAGTCAGAAGAGTAAATCAGCAGAGGAAGCAGGAACAAGCAAGGAAAATGCCAAATTTTATTAAAGCATAGTACATTCCAGAGAAAGAATGCATTAGCTCCTATGGGTGGAGGAGACTCTGAGTATAACAAGATTTTTTCCTTTATCCTTAATATTATATTAGATGAGGGGTGAAATATTCGTGGTTTTTCTTGTACAGGGGTGGAGAATTTCCTAACCCTGTAAGGCACCCCTTGGCTTGTCATCTGTTCTTTCTTGGGAGCCCCTGCTTGTTCTTCCTAGTAGACAAAGCATCATCTAGTGTCATCTGCTTCTCAGTAGACACCCTAGACCAAGGATCTTTCCCCCTTTCTCCTTGTTCCAACCCGAGTCTCAGCTCAGAGTCTTTGTACTTACCTGTTCTTATGCCTGGAACAATTTAGACTCTTGGCATGATATTCCTTTATATCATTCCGTTCTCAAATTTTACTACCTCCAGAAAAAGCACTTCCTTGGCCACTCTAATACTATTCTGCAATGCCCACCTCACACACAATTACCATTATGATTGTTAGTTTTATGTGTCAACATGATAGACATGGGGTACCCAGGTGATTGGTTAAATATTATTTCTAGTTGTGTCTGTAAAGGTGTTTCTGGATGAGATTAATACTTAAGTGAGTAGGTTTGAGTAAAGCTGATTGCTTTTCCCAAAGTAGGTAAGCCACATCCAAAGTATTGAAGGCCTGAATGAAATAAGAGGTTGAATAGGAAAAAATTTACTCTCTCTCTCCCTATCTCTGAGCTGAAACATTGTTCTTTTCCTCAGACTCACACTCAGATTGGAATTTGCTTCATCATCTCTCCTAGGTCTAGATTTCTCAACCTCCATGTTCACATGACCAATCCTTTTATGCCAATCTCAGCTTTTACTAGTATGTATGCCAAAACATTTCCACTACTCAAAATTCTACCCATTACTCAATTTCAAACCTGCTTTCATATGTTTCAGCAGCACTGCACTTCTCATTATCAATTTTTTTTTTTTTTTTGGTAGAATGCCATGGTGTCATAGCTCACAGCAACCTCAAACTCTTGGGCTCATGTGATCCTCTTGCCTCTGCTTCTTTAGTAGCTGGGAATACAGGACACACCATGATGCCCAACTATTTTTTTTAAGAGATCAGGTCTTACTCTTGCTCCTGTTCAGGCTGGTCTCGAATCCTGAGCTCAAACAATCTACCCATCTTTCAGAATACAAAGATTCTGAGATCAGACTCTTGGGTTAAAACAAGGAGAAAGGGAAACAGATCCTTGGTCTAGGGTGTCCACTGAGAAACAAATGACACTAGACGATGCTTTGTCCACCAGGAAGAACAAATTGACCAGCAGGGGCTTCCAAGAAAGAACAGATGACATGCCAAGGGGTGCCTTACAAGGTTAGAAAAGGGGAGACTTCCTGGTTTTAGAAATTCTCCACCCTGTACAAGAAAAACCATAAATATTTAACCCCTCATCTAACATAATACTAAGCAATCAGCATGAAGGTAAAAATCTTTGTTTCTCATATTGTCAGGATAACAGGCATGAGCCACTGCACCTGGCCAAAATCTTGGTTAATGTGCTTAGGCTTTCATAATAAAATGTCATAGACTTGGTAGCTTAAACAATCGATATTTATTTCTCACATCTGGAGGCTGGTAATTCCAGATCAAAAAGGGAGATTTGGTTCCTGGGAAGAGCCATCTTCCTGGTTAACTCTGATGACCACTTTCTCACTCACTCTGTGGCCTTTGATTGTGATAGCCAGAATAGAGTAAAAGCTCTCACTCTCTGCCCTTCAGACCTTCAGCTGACTGGATGAGGCTTATCTGCTCTATGGTGGGTAATCTGTATACTGATAGTCAACTGGTTGCACATATTAATCACATCTGTAAATATTTTACAGAAACAACTACATTGGTCTATGTTCAACACCTAGGTATCAGGGTCTAGCAAAGTTAAAACACAAAATGAACCATCAAAATAAACATCATTATAACTACAGTATTCTTTAAATAATATGAAAAATTTTTCCCTCTAAGTGGGAAAGTGCAATTTATCAAAGATGATTGGCTGGAATTACTATTCTACATACATGAATGTTATGTTGATGAGCCAATGTTGTTGGGATGGAATAGAAGTAAAGACAGATAATACATGAATTATTATATATTAATAAAATATATTTGTATTGCCTTATTTTTAGAATATTTACCTTATATTATAATAAGTATTTTTACATAATATATATTCTATCTACAGTTATGTTCCTAACTCATAAATAACAAGCTAATGCACTTAAACTTTCCAGAATTTGGATACATATAATAAATATTACATTAAGTCAAATTAGGGCCAGGCACAATGGCTAATGCCTATAATCATTGTACTCTGAGATGCTGAGGTGGGAATGATTGCCTGAGCTCAGGATTTTAAGACCAGCCTGGGTAAGAGCAAGACCATGTCTCTAAACATAGCTGGGCATTGTTCTGGACACCTGTAGTCTCCTACTCAGGAGGCTGAGGCTAGAAAATTGCTTAAGCCCAAGAGATAGAGGTTACTGTGATCTATGATGCCTGAGCACTCTGTCAAGGGTGACAAAGTGAGACTCAAAGATGCCTCCAAATATCCCTCATGGTAAACTTCCCTGAAGAGTTTGTTTTCCAGAAAAGCCAAAATACAACAGACAATTCTAGAAGAGGTCAGGCATATAGGTTAGTTAGGTCATATTTGTCAGCTGGATTATGTATCATCAGCTGCCAATGTGGATTTTGTTCTCCTACACAAAGCTTCCAGCCGAAAATGACGGTGCAATTAATTAACTTTCCCAAGTGAAGCATTAGCTAGTTACACCATGGAAGAATAGGCTAGGTGGTACAATATAACAGGTATCTGAGAAATATGAAGGAAATTGTAAGTTCAAGAACAATAAAATGTAGTGGTGATTGCTATAATTGCTACAAAAAAATAATTAAGGCTGAGGTCAATTAATAGGTGAAAGCCAGAGATCTCATTAGTAGCAAATAAAGAGACACATTTCCCTGATTTGGGAGGGGTTGAGAAAACTAGGTAAGAAAACAACCAAATAATATCAATTACAGACACTCATGCCAGATATTTTAGTCCCTCTACATAGGTTATTTCACACAGAAGAGCTAGAAATGTGTTTTTATTATAGGCATAAAATCTAGGTATAGGTTTTCTTTTCCTCTCTACAAGGCAACAATAACATCATTATGTGTCTTATGAAGCATCACATAATCCAACATAATATTGTGTCTGACCATGAGATTTTCCTTAGACAACCACCTAGTGGGAGCCGCTAACTGGCTAGAACAATCTAATAGTCTGGAGCTGAAGCACCAGGTGGGAGAATAAACTTTATGAGGAAGCAAGTATGACCACTAAACACTACACTGTATACAAATTATATACAGTAACTTGAATCAAATATTTTGACTTCCCCATGAGTCTTGGAAAAGGGAATAACTATACTTACTCTCAGTCTTGATGACCTTCTTGGGAGGATTTATGGTTCCCATCCTCACAATTTTGTGCTCTATAATGTCAGAGGCCTAGGTTACCACCAGAACCTTTTTTTCCCAGAGATATAGCAATCAATCTATGGAGCTACAAACTAATCTTAACAGTGACATTGATTTGGTGTTGTCTATGTTCCAGAGAATCAGTAATCACATCATACAATAACAGAGAAACAACGTAGTCTAAGTCTTCTTGTTCCACAAGTATACTATTTCAAAGTCTTTTTTTTTTTTTGAGACAGAGCCTCAAGCTATCCCCCTGGGTAGAGTGCCATGGAATCACAGCTCACAGCAACCTCCAACTCCTGGGCTCAAGTGAGTCTCCTGCCTCCGCCTCCCAAGCAGCTGGGACCACAGGTGCCCGCCACAACGCCCGGCCAGATTCTATGGAAGTCTTAGCCCTCCCTATTTTCAATTTTTAACTTTGTTTAGAGTTCTGGTTGCTTGATTTAGCTCTTTCTTGCCTAATGGGCTGCCATTTTCTTTTTGTCAATGCAAAGCATAAGAGAAAAGGATAGAAATAGGATAATATTATCCACAGGGAACACTGAACTCCTAGAACAATTTCGGAACCTCTATAATCTAACCCAGTAACTCCAAAATAATTTTGACAGTGATTCAAGTAAATCTATTCTTCAATAAACACTGAATTTTTACTACACTATTTTTATACAACTAAAAATAATCCTTAATGAACAAAGAAATATATTCAGACATTTCAAGCATTTTAAATTGTGATTCACATAGGAATGGGAAAATTCAGGCCTCTGACCATTCTTGCTTATAACTGAGACCTTTGTTTGCCAAAAAACCTGGGGGTATAATAAAATTGTTTTATTAGGTTTAATATGTTCTAAATGTACAACAGTTATTATAGTTATTCTATAGTTTTTGAATTTTTTTGCATGCCAATTTTGTATTCTAAAATCAGCTTGTTTTACTTTGTTTTAAGTAACTAATTTGGTATTTGCTTAAATATTATTCTTCACAATAGAGTTCTTATTTTACCTGATAGTTTTGGCATCTGTACCCAACTCCCTAAATTTTATATTTATTTTAAATATATGTTTGAAATGTTCATCAGTAATGTCTGCTATATCTATCTCACAGGTGTATAAAGGTTAAAAAAAGGTAAAGAATTTGAAAAGGTGTTGAAACTAAAAATCATTTTATATAGAACATTAATAGCATCCACACAAGTAATCAAGTATAGTAGATACTCCATAGCTGACCACTCCCCTGCATTAACTACGTCCTCAAGTTGACTTAATTTCTATCAAATAGATATGTACCATGTGTACTCAATGGAAGACTGACCTCTTAATTTGTATTTTGATCACTTGAACAATGACACATAATATTAATTTCCTCTCTATAATTTGACCAGTTGAATCTAATCTCTACCAAGGAGTAGAGGGTATAGCCTTTTCCCCTTACTTGTCTTATTATTTTCTTTAGCATGTGTTCTTTTTTCATATTTTATTATTACCACATGTTGGATTAGGTCTAACATCCTACTGCTTATCTTATCATGTTTTGCAGATTTTTTTTCACATGAAGGCATGGTCCTAATTTTAGGTGCTTCTTACACATACTGAACTTTCATAGTTAATCAGTACCTGACAGCCCAAAGGAAAGAACTCAAGAGCTGACATTGAAGGAAAAAGTTTATCATGTACATTTTCTGGAAAGTAGAAACCAAAGAATATAGGCATAACATTTTGGTGTGCAAACATCCAAAAACATAAACATGAATACTTGGAGAGATAGGGTAAGGAAAGTGGAGACCTACAACAGAAAAGGAGAAAAAATTCATCTGATAAAGTCAATAAAGCCACATTAAGCTTCCAACAAATGAGGGTAATTAATATCCTGATCTTCTGACCAAAGATCTAAGAAGTTGCTGAAAAATTTACATAGGAACTCAGAGTGGTAGATTTCCAAGCATTGAGTGGTTAGCTCAAGAAATTTAAAAGTGTAGCACAAGATCTTCCATAAAGTCTTGTGTGGTGAATCCTATGAAGTTCCAGTAGAAGTTCTGGAAGACTTCATCAAAAAGTTCCCACACTTTTCTAGGGCTTCAGAGATGATAGCCTTTTTTAAGACCAGTGAGCTCAGATTACTGTTCAAGGCAATGCCTGACAGGAGCTTTGCTTTCAAGGCTGACAAATGTAAGAGCAGAAAACTTTACAAAGAATGTGTTACAGTTCTGCTTTGTGCTGCTCAACTGGAGAGAAAATAAAGCCCTTAGGATTGGTAAATTGGGAAAACAACATACATTCAAATACTTGCAACTTGAAGACCCCCCCTGTCAGGTCAGCTGGAGATTAAACAAATGAACATGAATGACTGGTGTCCTATTTGAGGAGTGTATAAGGGGTATTATCTAAGAAATGAGGAAGAGACAAAATGGTCTGTTGTGTGAAATGGTCTAGACAGCTGTCCTGGCCACTGGCAAGTGAATCATCTCCCAAACATGACACTGAAATTTCTTCTTCCAAACATAACCTCAAAAATCTAACCTCTTTACAAGGCATCATCAAAACATTTAAAATGCACAGCCAAGTAGATTTTGAAGGTTTTGTTGAAATGCATAATGAGGTGACAGCCTGTAATAAACCTGACCCAGAAGTAATTTTCCAAGTGAACTGAATGAAGAACAGATAGTTAAGAAGGCTGGAAACCTGGGTCCCACTCCAGGGGCAGGGGCCTGTAAGACCTGTAGAGCTGGCAGCAGTTGACTGAAGAAATGTAAAGTTAGAAATGACAAGAGACAAAGAGACAAAACTTGCAGAATAGAATTGTCAAAGGCGGGAGCACAGGAGACCACTGCTAGCTTTGGGAGTTCACAGCAATGGCCCTAAGTGCTTGTTCCACTCAGCTTTTATTGAAGACAATTTGCTCATTAGCCCAGAAGGTAAGCTGAGGATGGGAACAATGACACCAGTAGTTTCTCTGAGCAATCATATCAGATTCTATTGTTTCTGTAATTGTTAACTTGAAGAGCCTGAGCAGCCTTGAGAAATCTGAAACCTGATTGGAATGTGTGGGGGTGGCCTCCTGTCTGGAGGCCTTCATGGACACAGATTCCTAGGGGAGTATTAATCCCCCTTAGTTCACTGTGGATAAAACACTACTGGCACCAATCTCCTCTGAATAATTGGTGGGAAAGAATTTTTCTCTCTTCTCTACTACATGGTTCTCCCTCTGTGATAAGCAATATACGCTTTCTTACCCATAATTTAGGGCTCGAACTGTTCCCTTGATCTATTGCCCTGACTAAATACAAATCTCCACAATGGATATTTGCTTTGACTGTTGATTGGGCAGGAAACGGCCTAGTTAATATTTCTTGCTAGACCTTGCACACAGCTTCCTTTGTGGCCATTATATCTTGAGAGTGTTCAGAGACTCAGCATGGGTGTTTGCAAGATGTATCCCCTAAAGATCAGGCTTCTAGGAAAAGCAAGAAACTTGCTCAGATAAGAAATTTAGTGCCTGGTTTAAAGGTAAGCTAGCTGATTCTTCTTTATTTCACCTTATTCAGCTTGTTTTTTTTCATTTTTTTCTTCTTGCTAAGAATGGAGCCTGATGGAGCCTTCAGTCTCCATTCTGCCTGCAGAGACCTAGGGGAAAGTTGAAGTCTGAAGGCAGTCTGCTGAAATTTTTTTCTTTCTTTTTTTTTTTTTTTTTTAAAGAGATCAGTGCTCTTTAAAGGCCTTCAACTGATTGGATGAGGCACAATCAACTCATGAAGGGTAATTTTTTTTTTCAAAGTCCATTGATTTGAATGTTAAATGTTAATCTCCTCTAAATGTTAATGACATGTTAATCTCATCTAGCTTTATAACCACATTGAGATATGTTTGATCAAGGGTCTGGATGTCATGGCCTAGCCAAACTGATACATATAAAATTGACTATCAACACATACACAAAGATATATGGTTTCAGAAAATAAAATGTCTTCCATATGTGCCAACACTTATATTTTAAATCAGGTAGGAAATAGAATCTCACCTAAAATGCTATTCCTGGTAGCATAAGCCTCATTATTCATGTTAATGACAGGGATATAGAGAAAAAGAAATTTGGCATTTTACATGTTAAGCATATTTCTGCCTAGATGTGAATATCTGTTGAGTTGTAATCTCATTTACCTTTTCTAATCTTAGTTATGTAATTAAACAGAACCAGAAGAATCTTAATTCTAGGGTTAGTAGTACACAATCTATTGGTATCAGTTATGTAGTTTGGAGCAAAAATGATCACTCATAATACTTCACAGAGAAGTGAATAATAGAATTATTTATGGGCTATAAAATACATACATTGCAGAGATCTTACTCAACATTCTGATTTTGCAGGTTTGGAGTACAGCTCTGCATCTTCATTGTTAACAGATTCAGTAGATTATTTTACTGTGCACCACAGAAAGAGAATCATTGATGAAGAGCACAACTAGAAGAAAAGAATAACTTGGAAAATAAAAATACTTAGGACTCATTGGGTCAATGAATCCGAGGATTGATATTTTGGCAATTTTTAGCTTCCACTCAATGAATAGACGTATCTATCTATCAACTTTAGATTTTATTTGATTTTTACCATCAAGTGTTTTGTAATTTTCAGTGTAAAATTTTTCACATATTTTTGTGGAATTATTCATAAATATTTTATATTTATTGGTAAATTATAAGTGATTCTTTTCAAGAATTTAATTTCTAACTTAGTAGACCTTTAATTGATTTTTACAGGGTGTCAATAAAGTTCATGTGCAATTAATTTACAATAGTTTTCATGTGCAATTTAAAATTGTAAGCTATTTTAAATATTTAAATTGTAAGCTATTTTAAATTGCACACAGACTTAATGGATACCCCTATACCTTGCATCCTGTGACCTTAGCAAATACATGTATTCTATATAGCAGTTCTTTTTGGATGCTTTGATAGCATCTTCATAGACAATTAAGACATTTGTAAAAAAAGTTCATTTCTTTACAACACACATGTTTTTCATTTCATTTCCTTTTTTGATTTATAAACTAGAATTTCCATTAGAACTCTGAAAAGGAATGGCAAGAGCAGAAACTCTTGCCTTGTTTCAGATCTTAGGGGAATTATATTCAATCTGTGACTACTTTGTATGGTATTAGCTGTAGGTCTCCATCATATACCCTTTGAAAAGTTGAGAAAGTTAATTTTTTATTGTTTGTGCAGATATTTTTATAATACATTGTAGTGAATGCTCACAATTTCATGTTTTCTCAGCATCTATTTTGAAAGGAAGTTTAGCTTTCTCATGCCAGAGGCAAAACTCAATCACCCTTGACATAGTTTCCAGCTCTACACTTCACTCTACTGGATCAATCCAGTGGCCAGAGAAAAGAACCTAGAGGCATTTCTCCCACCTAACAGAAGCAGCTTGCCTCTTTCCCACAACTTCCTTTTAAGGAGCTATTCGGGCATTTGCCTGCAAATTTAAAATGACTCCCACCCTGTTCCTTTACATGTACCACTTGTTGCCATAATCTCTTCTCTCTTCCTGCCTGAGCTCCCAGACCTTCAGGTGTGCCATTTATCCAAGTGTCTATGAGCATTACAAACTTTGAAACTGGCTCAGCACCGTAACTCAAATGGCTAAGGCACCAGCCACATATACCAGAGTTGGCAGGTTCAAATCCAGCCTTGGCCTGCCAAACAACAATGAAAACTACAACTCCTCCCCCTCCCCAACAAAATGGCCGGGCATTGTGGTGGGCGCCTGTAGTCCCAGCTACTTGGGAGGCTGAGGCAAGAGAATCACCTAAGCCCAAGAGCTGTGACACCACAACACTCTGCTGAGGGCAACAAGTGAGACTCTGGAAAAAACTTTGAAACTTTCACACTATGCTTTTGTCTCACACTCAATTCAACCACTTATGGCAAGTCCACCTCAAAGGAATTCATGCAGGTGGATCCTCTGGTTGCTGCTGAGGATAGCAGCTACCAGTTAAGTTGATAATGAAACTTACAGAGTCATTCAAAACATGTTGAGTTTGAACTTTGCCAAATGCACTGCTGCATCTGTCAAAGTGACCCTAAAGTTATTGTTAGTTTTCATTATTATTTTTGAGGGTACACTATAGTAATTGATTTTTGATGAACAATCTACCTTGATATGATTTATTTGAAAAAGAGAGAGAAAAAAAAGATGATGATGATGCTGGGGATGCTATGCACACACACATTGCATGCCAGACAATAGTATACACATTTTAAAAGATGCATATAAGTCACATTTGAGCCCCTCTTGTAATTGCACAAAGCTTGAGTATTACAACTGTAATACATATTTTTCCTTTCTTACAATGTGTGTACTTTTTTTTTTTTGCATCCTCTGAATATATAATATCCATGAGGAGGAATATTACTCTGTAGTTTTCTTTTCATATAAAAGCTGTTTCCGTTTTTCATATCAGTGTAATGCAGACCACATAAAATAAATTAGAAGCTGCCTCATCCTCTTTTATTTTCTGGACAGTTTTTGCTAAATTATTATTATTTATTCCAGCAGAATTTTCCAGCGAAGACATCTGGGCCTGGGGCTTTGGTCATTAAAAGGTGTTTAATAATTAATTCAAAATATATTTAGTGGTTATAATATAAAGTAACTTATAATTAATACTTATGAAAAGAAAGAAAGAGAAACGAAAAAAGGGAAAGAGAGATCTTTATATATGCACTATTGGTTCTGTTTCTCTGGAGCTTGACAAACTCATATCTTGTCAGATACTCAGGGATGTATTTTGAGCCATTTATACTTTACACCTAATGACATTTTTCTTTTAAGAAGCTGGTAGACCTAGAAGTTTATTCTTAAGCAAAATAGTTGTTTCTCCATGTTAAGCTAATTGGCTAATATGTAACAATACTGATGATTTTGGAGTGATTCATATAGACACCAGGAACTAATCTGCCTGCATCATTATTTCTGACTTCAGGTAAAAGGTAGACTTAAAGACAGTGCTCTAGTTTGGACTTGCTAATTGGGAAGGGAATGACAAAAAATAATATCCATACTTTCTCAAAGAGAAAATTTTACGTGTAATGGATTTTGAACCCATAGTAGCTACCTATTAAGAAGATTCAGATAAAATTTAAAGAAAGATGAAAACTGAAAATTTACGTAGGAAATATTGATACACTTGAAATAAGTACTTTGGATAGCTTAACAAAGAAAAATGGCATTTTATGCCTTTTCCTGGATATTAAAACTAAGTTATGACATGCACCTTGAATCCTAAAATAATATATCATTCTTTCCAGAAACCACAGAGGCAATTCATTAATGTTTTCCTTTAAAAATGATGTCATGACTCTGGAGATACAAAGTAATGCAAGCCTTGAAATACAATAGATAATTGATCTGTCTTCAAAATGAAAATTATATTGGTTCCAACTATTACATTGTTCTCATTAAGGTAATAAACAGGTGCCCTATACTAATTTAGAAAAACTATACCTTCTAATCTGACATCATACTTTTAATTATAAGACTTAAGTAGATTATTGCATTACAGCAGGGATTATGAGATAATATTTAAATAATTAGGTTTAGTTTTTAATATATAAATTAAGACAATAAAAGTGGAAGGTCTCAATAAGTCTACAATTTTACACTTGATATTTACTAGGTGTCATTCAGTTCATATTTATATACTTCCACATTTAAAAATACCCATTATGGCTTGGCACCTGTGGCTCAAGTGGCTAAGGTGCCAGCCACATACACCTGAGCTGGTGGGTTTGAATCCAGCCGGAGCCCGCCAAACAACAATGGTGGCTGCAACCAAAAAAAAAAAAAAAAAAAAAAATAGCCAGGCGTTGTGGCAGGTTCCTGTGGTCCCAGTTACTTGGGAGGCAGAGGCAGGAGACTTGCTTGAGCCCAGGAGTTGGAGGTTGCTGTGAGCTGTGATGCTACATCACTCTACCCAGGGGGACAGCTTGAGGTTCTGTCTCAAAAAAATAAAAAAATAAATAAAATAAAACTACCCATTGTATTTTCTGCTCTCTCACTACTACCAGAGTATCATTTTTTTGCATCACTTGTCATGAATTTTTCAACATTTTCTTAAGAAAATAATCTATTGCTATATAATAAATATTTTCACTTAAAGTTGAAAGTGTATGTGTTTATACATACACAGCTTTTTTTCTAAAAGATCTCTTAAAATAAATATAAACTAAAAAGATTAGCATAAATTCTTCAAGGAACATTTCTACAAAGCTAGAGTCATACATATCTAATTTCAGCTCAGTTTTTCCTTTATTGATGTCAAACAAGTTTTTTAATTACTTTTAAAAAGTACTTTTTAACATATATCTACATGTACATTTATCAGCTAAATTTGTATTTCTATTCATTCTTAATTTAATTCATTAGAGCAATAGAACATCTTACAAATAATAAAGCATAAACAAGAAAATATGAGTTAACAACTCCAGTGAAAATAATAACCAATAGTACTTTTGTTTTTTATTCAGATGTACAACTATCTCATAAAAGAATTGGTCAGTTGTTAGGGTGCCATCCACATACACGGGAGCTGGCAGGTTCAAACCGAGCCTGAGCCTGCTAAACAACTATGACAACAACAACAACAACAACAACAACAACAAAAACCCAAAACTAGCAGGGCATTGGGGCAGCTGTCTGTAGTCCCAGCTACTTGGGAGGTTGAGGCAAGAGAATCACTTAAGTCCAAGAGTTTGAGGTTGCTGTGAGCTGTGACAACACCACACTCTACTGGGGGCAACATAGTGAGACTCTGCCTCAAAACCAAAAAAAAAAAAGAAAGAAAGAAAGAAAGAAAAAGAATTCTATTGGGAAGGGAATGAGATAAATTTAGCTAAGATAAAATGTATTCAGTAATCAAAGAGCCCAAACCAAGTGCTAGAATGCCACTTAATGTCAGATAAGTACAACGATAGGATTGGAAATAGAACAGATTCATCTTCTCACCTCTGCTTCTTTCTACTTTCAGCTTACTGATATCACTCTTTTCTTCGCCTTCTGCCATAATCTCTTTCAGTCTCAATAGCAAGATATGCTCACCCAACTACCTTATAGTCCATGAACAGCAGACACTGAAAGGCAAACAGCTAAGATTTCCAAAAGAAGAAAATCACCTGCTCTATATTTTCTGCAACAGGTTGAAACACGTCTGTAAACAGCATCAGTAGCAGAGTTGTGAAATTAGGCAAGTCTTTTTGAATCACCAGTCATCTTTCTAATTGATAAAATGGGAATCATAATCATACCTAACACTATTGTGGAGAAAACCTAATGAGATTATGTTTATAAAAAATCTTGCGTAGTGCTTGACATAAAATAAACATTAATAGACTATTAATTTCTATTACTATTACTTTAACTATCAGTATTTTTTCAAGACTCACCCTCCTTCAATTAGGCTATATGAATTCATATCCCAGCATTTTAACTTACTCTCGCTAACAATCACAGCATAACCTACCTAATCTTTTACTCTACCTAATAAAGAAATAATAGTATTGTTATTGTTTCATGGGATAACTTATTATTTTTATGATAACAGTTTCTTGTATTTCTCTCATAGAATAAATGTTTTGGCACCCTACCTCCTTAAATGCAACAATAAATGTGTCTATATAATTTGCCGAAGTTTTTTGATATCGTCAATGACTAACTGAACTGGATTTATAAGGGTAGTGGATGAGACAAATGGTGATGGTTCTTTTCACAAAGCAGCATCAGAGAGGTGAAGTGTGCACTTACTTGGTTCTGTCTGTGGCAAGTGCTTATTCATTGGTTCAAAGGGCACCACTGGGGGGAAGAAAAAAAGAGATTAACTATCTTTATTTAAGCTTTCTTTTTCATGATGCAAGGCCAGAATTTGCCAACCTTGGATAAGCTTCTCAAGTCCAGTTATGATTGCTTTAAAATTGCTGTCAATTCTGCCATAATGTTTTTTGTTAGTCTTGATTTCCAGTGTCACAAGTCTTTGGCTTGTGTTTCACTTTGTTTTCCTATGTTTTCATTCAACAGAAAGTTGAAAGAGGAAACATTAGAGATTGGCATCCAAATTCCATTTCAAACCAACCCATTTGAACAATTTTTAAAATTGCTGTTTCTTCATGAGTGAGTCTCAAATAACAGTACGAGTGATTACTAAAATTGTACAACTCTACCTAAGATAACGTATCAGCATCTTTTGCATGTATTTTAAGTTTAGCTAAGCTTGCATTTCTGTTGTCTAATTTATATCCCAAAATGACTTATTGCAGAATAGTTTTTAAACAATAACAGGTAAAAGAAAAATGATCATCAGTACTTAATGAAAAAAGTGATTATAACGTTTATGTGGAGAAAATATGTTTTGTGTTCATAATTAAGAAAAGGGGGGATAGAAAAAAATCATTGTGGTACATTGTCTAGGCTTATTTCTCTTCATAGAAATTTAAAAAATGGTTGATAATTTTCTTGTTGTGAAGATGCATTGGAAGAAGCAGGTCAAAGGTGCTGGGGAGGCTAAATGAGCCTCCTGGGGAAGATGGTATCATCTGATCTGCACACATGTCACATTCAGCAACATTCTGCATGGCTGCCGCTGAGCTCCCATCTGTCAGATCTCAACAGAGAGAACAAAGACTAGAGATGCGAGCAATTCAGGAAACAGCCTTTTAGTAGCTGGCAAGAAACATAAAGTTAGGAGGAGCCACTTTCTTCTTGTTCCTTATTATTTACATACATTCTTCCTGGCTATACCATATTTTATATGCAATGTTTGCAACTCCTTTATTATTTTTCTAAATGATCTTATTTATCTAAACCTGTTTGTAATAACTAATATGTATTTGTGTGTGTGTGTGCGTCTGTGCGTCTACTTCAGATATATACTATGCATTTTGACGGGCTTGACGTCTATGAATATTCAATAAAGTTATATTTAGTCACTAAGAGACAGGTATTTTTTGATATGAACCTTCAGAAGTGCAGTATTGGTCTTCTACACTGCTTCCAAAGGAGACTAGGTTTTTCTTAAGCTGTGAATTAAATTTACTATTGGCATATACAAAACTTGGAAAATAAAGTGTTTCACTCTGAAAGCTCTATTAGGAAGAATTCAGCAAAGCAGATATCCAGGAAATTAAGATGAAAAAAAAATCATTCATTCCTGAGAAGATTAATGATAATGTGCTACAGGTATGCAAATTCTATATTTTATCTTCTAGTGCCAGCTCATCTAACAGTGGGCCAATAAGTAGTATAGAAATCTTCTCCCTTTAATTCATTTTTTCTTCCTGACAGCTAAAGTAACATTGATTTACTTCTCTATCTTATGTGAGCACTTGAAATGTTTATACAATACATACTTTATTTTAAGATTGAATATAGAAGAGATGTTTTGACATAAATGGAACTAAACCATAAAAAATTTTCACACAGAAAATTAATATACCTTTGAGTTATGGCCCATTGTGCTCTAAAAAGTGACTTGCTTAGATTGAATTACTCCTCTACATATGAGACACCAAGAAGTTAATGTTTTATTCAGTAAGTATGAACAATTTGCTATCTGTCAGACACTTAACCACGCACTCGGACTGCACAAAGAAATTAATAAATAAAATAGATGTGTTTTTTTTTTTTTCCCTAAAGGAGCACTAAGTTAAGTAGAGGTAAAAGAAATAAGCACACATGAATGTATCATAATAAATACGTGGGGAGAAACGTAATAGACAATTATGGTAATGATATTAGGGGATTAAAAAGAGGCACCCATCTCAGTCTAGGGGCTTTCAGTTTGGCATCCTAGGAATGCAACTCTTGTATCATGAGCAGTAACTGTAATCATTTTTTTCTTATTATAAAATGTATGATGTATAATTATTAAGTGGATATGGAATACTCATCCTGAATATAATTGCTATTTTTCCAAACCCCAGATTTAACAAGATGCTCTGTGTTTTTATTTAGTATTGACAACGCATGTAGTCTTCCTACTAGGGAGACGGCACTATATGATATTATTCCAATGATTTTTTCTGGTCTGCAGCTGTTGAAATAGTGAAGAAAACTGAACAAGGAATTAAAATCAATAGGGAAGAATTCTCTATGCCTAGGAAGGCAATCGCTACAATGTGAGAAGTGCACTAAAGTAAAATAGAATTTTTAAAAAATGATCTGAGAGGAAGTAATTCAGGATTGTGGTGTTTGAAGAATAAGAAAGAAGCCAACTTTACCTCCAAGAAAATGGTGGCTAAAATATTTGGCATCTTCTATTCTTCCTGTGGGAAGAAATTTGTATTCATCTATTTCTTGCTTTCCTTTGACTGGTCTGGTATCCTGGATTAAGCCAAGGAATTAAGGTCACAGAAGGTCCAGTGGAAAAATATTGGAGAAAACTAAGGGGAAACATGGTCTATGTAGATAGAAAGTCTCTGAAAAGCATGCATCTGCTGACAGAAATCAATGAGACTTTTTTCTTTGGCTGTTACTACAAAAAAACATGAATATTAGGCAAGACTTGATGCCTGAGCTTCAAAGTTCAAACAGAACAATGATAGACTAGGTGATGATGTAAACTGAGATAGGAAGAGTTGGTATCTGCAATCTGGTGAAACTAAAAGTTTTGTGCTGGTCTCCTAATGATATGATTAGCATAGTCAGAGAATAACATGATTGTCTGAGTGGGCTGATACCAGGTATAGTTCTCAGATTTGCAGAGACCATATCAATAATGCTATCCTCTAGCACCAGACCTGACTCAAACTTCATTAATCTTCATTAATTAATTTTAATATTAATTAATATTGAAATCAGTATAATAGATACTAAGGAATGAGTATACTGAATTATTTCTAGTACTTCCATTAATTAATGAGCCATTAATGATATTGTCCCATTTGTATAACCTCCTTTGCCGTCCTCCTCTTGTCATTTCAATATGCCAGTCTGTGTATTTTGGATACTCACTATTTAATTTTAAATAAAGTCAGATCACTATTCGACTCTATAGTGCCCTGATATCCTAAAATCATAAAAATGGAAGAAATGAAACTTAGAGAATGTCTTATAATATCCTTTGAATTTCCAAATGAAGACACAGGAACTCAAAAAGTTAAGTATTTTTTTTCATAGTCCAATAAAGCTCCTGACATTCTGTTCTCTTAAATGCTAATTCACTGAATCGCAAAATATGCTTCCTTTTTCACATATTCAATTATCTTCCTCAGACCCTACTTAGTACTAAATAGAAAATAGTTTAACAATTGACAAGTACTACTGTGATTAAAACACACTCTCTAGTGCAGGATTCTTGGGTTCTAATTCCAATCACACTTAACTGATGATAAACCTTAGATAACTTACTTCAATTTTCTGCAGAGAATAGGAAAGAATTTTTATACAAGTGAAACTCAATAAACTACCTTGTAGGTGAGTATGAATTCCAAATAAATTATAGGAAGAAGAATAGTAAATCTAATAGAGGAAGTTAGACAAAGATTTGTCTTACATGTAAAAATTAATTATTTTTATTTCAGATTAATATAATGATACATATGATCAGGTTATATTGTTTCCATTTGTTAGGTAAAATCCAAGTTATAGTAGACTCCTTCACTCATGAGGTGTGCCATATACCTCTACATTTTGCTTGTCCTCCTCCTACCTACTTCCTCTCGCCTCTTCCTTCTCCTGCCAAGCTCCCATCTCTCTGCTTCATGAATTTAATTGTGTTTTTCTCTCTAATTATCAGAGACATGAAAATCAAAACTACCTGGACATATCACCAAACCCTAGTGAAAACAGCCATCATGAAATCCCAAAGCTACAGATGCTGGTGTGCATGCAGAAAAAAGGGAACACTTACACATTGTTGGTGGGATTTCAAACTAATACAGCCTTTTTGAAAAGAAGTATAGAGAATCCTCAACAGAGGTAAAAGGAGAACTCCCATTTTATTCTACAATCCCATTTGCTAGGTATCTACCCAGAAGAAAAAAATGTTTTACATAATTTCTTATGTGTAAGGAATTTGCACTAGAATGTGTATTGCAGCTCAATTCACAATCGCCAACAGGCAGAAACAACCCAATTGTTCACAAATGGATTAATAAACTATGGTATGTGTATACCATGGAATACTATTCAGCCATAAAGAAAGATGGAGACTTTATATCTTTTTTATTTACCTGGTTGGATTTGGAGAACATTCCCCTAAGTGAAGTACCACAGGAATAGAATAGTCAGTACGTCCTCTATACAAGTAACACTTTAAATGGTATTTAGAGGATGCTTTAGATCAAGAGTTAGAAAATTGTTATTTTTTAATTGTATGGCTCACAGCTGAGAATCATTTATATACATTTAAATGGTTGGGGAAATAATACTAGTTTGTGTCTTGTAAATTTATGATATTTAAGTGTCAGTGTTCTCAATAAAATTTTATTAGAAGCCAGATACATTCACTTACGTACTGTCTATAACTGCTTTCAGGCTACACAGCAGAGTATTTACAGCAGAAACTGGATAGTCCACAGCGCTGGGGTTCTTTAAGACCTGTGGAGCTGGCAGAGAGCAACTGCAGAAAAGTAAAATTAGAAGCAGCGAAAGATAAATAGACAGGACACGTAGAACAGAGTTTTCAAAGGTTTCGAGAACACAGGGGACAATTGATAGCTTGTGGGGTTCACAGCAGATGGCCCTGAGTGTTTGTTCCACTCAGCTTTTGTGGAAGACTATTTGCTCATTTAGGCAAGAGAGTAAGCTAAGGAAGGGAACAAAAACATCGGAAGTTTCTCTGAGCACGTCAGCTCTTATCCTATCTATAATCATTAACATTAAGGGTCTGAATAGCTTTGAGAAATCTGAAACCTGAGCCTTGTGTAGGGGCAGCCTCCTGTCTGTGGTCACACACAGATTCCTTGAGGGAGGTTAATCCACACTAGGTCACTGTGGAGCAGACACTACGGTGTTAGTTCTCTTCTGAAGAATTGGTGGAACAGAAGAATTTTCCTCTTATCTCCACCTAGAGGCATCTTCCTCCATGATAATGGTATATAAGCCCTCCTGTCCATATTTCAGGGCTGGCACTGTTCCCTTGATTTTTGCCTTGGCCAAATACAAATTCCCACAATGGGTATTTGCTTTGACTATTGACTGGGCAGGGTACAGTCTAGGTAAGGTTTCTTGTTAAGCCTTGCACGTAATTTCCTCTGTGGTCATTATTTCTTCAGAGTGTTCACAGACCCAGCATGGGTGTTTGCAAGCTGTATTCCCTACAGGCTAGGCTTCTAGGAAAAGCAAGAAACTGCTCATATAAGAAATTTAGCAGCTGGTTTAAAAGTAAACTAGTTAACTTGTTTTTATTCCTCCTTGCTCAGCTTATTTCTCTGTTTTTCCTTTTTTCTGGGGGTGTTTTATCTCACCAAGAATGGGGTCTTCACTCCCCATTCTGCCTGGACACAATGTCTAAAATATTTACCACCTGGCCCTTTACAGAAAAAAATTCATTAAACCCTGATTCAGAGAAATACTACTCAAAATGTCAGTCTACAAGAATTAAGAACCTTGTGCCAGTATGGTAATTAAAGTGCAACTTCCTATATAGAAAAAGTCTCTCTATTAAAATGGGGAGGGTCAAGATAGCCAAATAGCCAAATTAAACCACATGCTTTGTTCATAATCGTAGATTTACGTTCTGACTCAAGCTCTTTATGTTGTTATGGACAGAGAGCTAACAGTTTGAGAATCTTTTAGCAGTTCACAGATGACATTTTAAGTACCACTGCTTCAAAGCTTATCAGGCATAACAGCAAGGTACACAGCTATTGAAGACAGTATAGATAGATCAATAGAGGCAGGTATTCTAATAATAGTTGAGAAATGATTATAACTTTGCTACTCATGATTACATGTAATAGTTTTTGGTTTAAAATGAAGAAATAAATTACAAAATATTTTAAAGTAGCATATGTAAATGTTGAAAGTGTATAAGAATTTAGTTCAAATAGAGAAAAATTCAGTAATATAATTAGCAATATTACTATATTATCTGGATGCATTGTCCTTTAAGGTGTCAGCCAAAGAAAGAGTTAATTTCAAATAGATCATCTGTAGAGTGAAAAAATAAATCCATTACAGATCTTAAGACTAGCGTATAGGGTTTGTATAATCAGTTATCTACACAGATATAGCAATTATGATCTGTAGCTTCATTTTGTTCTAACATGTCTTTTTAAATCATCTTTATGAGTTGAAAATCAGACATTGGCCCAGCTTAAAACAAAATAATCAACCTTCAATATTTTGAAACTTAGGCTTCAAAATTTATAGCAACATTATTTTCACGAAGAAACTAATCGCTTTTTCTTCCTCAATAGTACTTTTATTATTTTTTTATTTACTGACAGGAGAGTTAGAATGAAACTGAAAAGTAATTTCTTCAAAATCATCATTACTGTATATAGGGACCTCTGATTCTGAACCCCATTGATAGCCCCATTTAAAACCAATTTCCTTCTTTTTTTTTTTTTTTTTTTTTGTGACAGAGCCTCAAGCTGTTGCCCTGGGTAGAGTGCTATTACATCACAGTTCACAGCAACCTCCAACTCCTGAGCTCAAGCGAGTCTCCTGCCTCTGCCTCCCAAGTAGCTGAGACTACAGGTGCCTGCCACACTGCCTGGCTATTTGTTGTTGTTGTTGTTGTTGTTGCAGCCATCATTGTTGTTTTTGGTGGGCCCAGGCTGGATTTGAACCCACCAGCTCAGGTGTACGTGGCTGGCACCTTAGCCGCTTGAGCCACAGGCACCGAACCAAAAAGCCAATTTACTTCTTTATGGTTCTCAAATATTACTGCTTTTAAAAATGTCTTCAGAAATTTTAGTAAGTTTTCAAATTAAATTATTGTTTTTATCCTTCAAAATTTTAAAAACATTATTATTTTATTCTACTCACTTCCTTTTGTAAATAAATTCAAAACAATCATTTTCATCATTTTCAATATTCTGTCTTTCTTTGTAATAAGCTCCTCTATTTATCTTAAATATAAAATATGTCCTAAAGTTCTTATTTTGCAATATTAGGAACATTTCCATTATATTGGTGTCTGCTACTTTACTGTATCTACATTAGTAGTCTATGAAGAAAGCATTTTAATCCTGTATAGCTATAAGATGTCCATAGAGTAAACATCTTGTCATTAGCAAGACAAATAATCTGGGGCTGAGGGTGGGGGTAGACAGGAGTGAGGGAGATTGGTGTCCTTTGACCTAATGGGCACAATGTAAGGGTATTTGGCACGTGTCCTGAGTGTGGAACACAACTAAAACAGGGGATTTACCTAAAAAATGCAAATACTGTACTCTAATTGTTTGCATTCTCATATTAATCTAAAATTTAAAAAATAATAATCTGGGGCCAGGTTAACACATGTCTGTGTAAGTATAGAATAGATATAAAAGATGATAAGCTAGATCTCTTCTCTGTCAAAGACTCTTCTGGACCTGATTCAAAGGGAACAAAGGTGAACGAGTCAGTAGAAGCACTCTCTGCTTCAGGAGACACTTTCATCACGTAACTCCAGAAAGATAGATACAAAACATGACCTTCCACTAATTTCTTTCTGCACATATTTTCTGAATAATGCAACTTTTGGAATTGCATGTTAAAAGATAAGTCTGTTGAATGTAATTCTGAGCAACAGTATGCAGATACAGAAGAGCACATACTGTAGGATTCCATTTACTTGTGGTTCTAGAAGAGAAGAATATGCCGTAGAAAGTATTTAAAAGGAAACGATTGCCTCTTGGGGAATTGACTAGGGTATTTGAGGAGATTTTTGAGATGAATATGATTTATTATTAAGGACGATAAGGATAAATCAATGTACATATTTGTCAAAACATACAAAATATTATTTTAAAGATCTGTGTATTTCAGTATACACAAATTTTTCCTCAAAAATAAGCTGTAAATTAATATTGGCCTCTGGAAAGAAGGAAAATATGACAAGGAGTCTGCACAATGCCACTATCGCAGAGAGGGCCATGAGTGGCAAATAAATATCCACCTCTGGGGACGTGGTCTGAGTGAGAACACCATGAGTCTACAGAGAGGAGGTGGGAATAAAGTGGTAAAGATTGAAGTGACAGACATGCTCAGCAGAACTGAGGTATTTAGGGGAGGTGCCTACACATGGGAAACAGACAGAGAAGGGAATCCCAAGCTCCACATTGCAACCATTATGCTGTGTCTCTACTACAGCAGACTTCTGGACCCATATAGAGACCTGACTAGTGGCTATGTACTTGTGTTGCTCCAGAGAAAAGGGAAAATTGGCTTGTGAGTTCTGAGTGCTACAGCTAGTGCCATGTTAACACCCCAAAGGCAAAAGCCTACTCTGACTACTGCCTCTTCTTCTTACTTCTATGCTGTGCACATCCTGTGTGCAGGTGATGTTCACCCCGACATGTGCTGCTGCTAATGGGGCTCTGGGCAGAGCTGGAGGCCATGGAGCTGGTCTGGATGACATTGCTCAATGCAGGTTCTGGGAAGAGTACATCCCCATAGTCCTCGACTTTCATTGCCCACTATATGAGTGGCTGGACCACTGCCACTTCCTGGGATACCCCAAGTGGAGTGAAGGTCAGTGCAGCTGCTACCTTTAAATCTGGGTGAAGTGAACGCCATGGATACATGCCATTACATGCACATATTTTGCCCTATTTCAATGCCTTGTTCTACAGCCCATACACACTTGTTCCATCTTGTGCAGGCACTTGGCCCCATGTGCTCACTCTTTCCTGAGTTCCCACTCCATACTGCATGTGAGCTGTGACCCACTGGTCTGTTCTGCCTCATGGTCCCACTCTGACCTGTGGCCCTGCTCATTCCTTCAGGCTGACTATGCCTGCACATCCGCTGTACCTTGCATCCACTGCATCCTGTGTGTGCCTTCCCCATCAATGCACATAGAATTTTGGCCACCTAGACCGTATGTGCACATTCTATACCCAGCAGACCTCCTCCATCATGTGCACATACCTTATTGTCCAGGCCCATCTCACATGCACACTTTGTACCAAGGGCCAGTCCTACCATATTTGCCCAGTGATAAACACAAAGAAACAGGGAAGATTCAACAAAGAAGCAGTGCTAAGGGCTCACAGCACACTTTCCTGTCTCCTACCTCATCAAGTTCTAAGAGTAGGACCCAAGTAAACCATTAAAGAGACCCATCACTTTCTTCAAAAAGCAACAAAAATCTCAACAGAGAATAAGTTTACTATTTCTTCTGAGCTGAGAAAAAGGCCTCAAATAAGAAGAAATAAGCACAAAAACCCTGGCATCATAGGAAAATAGTCTGTCCCACTCTCCCAAAGTATCACAATAGTTTTCCCACAAAGAATTCCAACCAAAAGGAAGTTGTTGAAGTGAGGGATACGAAATTCATATTATGGATGGCAAGTAAGATAAGAGGAATTGAAAAGATGGTTGAAAACTATCTCAAATAAACCAGAAAAATTAATTGAGGACATGAATGAAAAAGACACTAAAGAGATATCATTAAGAATGCAACGTAAAGAATACTGTCACCCAAGAATTTTGCACCCTTCTGAACTATGTTTCAAAAATGAAGGAGAAATAAAGATTTTCTGAGGCAAGTAAACACTAAAGGAATTTATTACCACTAGACCTGTCCTATAAAAGTGCTTTATACATGTAATTAATACCCACCTGTGTCAAAACACCCAAAAGTCAAAGCTCACAACCTATAAAACCCAAGGGAGAAAACAAAGCAACTAGATATCATTCAAGATGATGAATGGAAATCTCACTTATCAATATTAACATTGAGTGTAAATTGTCTTAAATTTCCATTGAAAATATATAAACAGGCTGAATAGATGAATAAAAAAAAACCCATCCAATTATGTATTGTCTCCAAGAAATCCATATAACTTATGAGAATTCTCAAAGTCTCAAGGTAAAGGGACAGGAAAATAATATTCCACCTAAACAGAAGCCAAAAATCAGCATGAGTAGCTGTCATAATATCAGATAAAATAGACTTTAAATCAACAACTGTAAAGAGAGATAAAAAACAATCACATAATGACAAGAGGAGAATTCAGCAAGAACATACAACAGTCTATATAATATATGCACCTTGTGCAGGGGCTCCAGATTCATAAATCAAATTCTACTAAATCATAGCAAAGAAATAAACAGCAAAATCATAGTTTTTGTGGACTTTAATACTTCACTGACAAAATAGACAGATCACTGAGGAAAGATATCAACACAGAAATACTATACTTAATCAGGACTCTAGAACACATGGACCTAGGAGACATCTACAGAATATTCTGCCACGAAACTGCAGAATAGACATTCTTAACATCAGCACATGGGATACTTGCCAAGATATATCTTATGTTAGATTAGTAAATTTAGAAAAATTGAAATTATTCCATTTGTATTCTCAGATTACAATGAAATAACACTAGAACTCAACTCCAGTGTAAACTCTCAAATCTCCATAGTCATGGGAATTAAACAGTCTACTGCTGAATGTACATTGGGTCAATGACAAAATAAGATGGAAATCCAAAGACTTTTTTTTAATTAAATGATAACAACCAAGCATCAAAAATCTATGGGGTACAGAAAAATCACCATTCATAGGAAAGTTTGTAGCCTTAAATGCTTACATCAAAAGACATCACACTTAACAACCTAATGTTGCATCTCCAGTACCTGGAAAATGAACAAATAAAACACACACACACACAAAAAGGAAAACAAAAAAGGAAACAAAAAAGCTCAGAGAAGGACTAAATGAATTGGAAACAAACAAAAGAAAATACAGAGGATTGATAAAACAAAAAGTTGTTTCTTTGAAACATAAATAAAATTGACAAACATCAAGCTAGATTAACTAGAAATGTAAGACTCTCAGTTTAATCAGAAATGAAAAAGAAGGCATTACAACTACTAAGAATAGTGACTACTATGAAATACTATGAAAATCTCTACACACATAAACTAGACAATTTAGAGAAAATGTATACATTTTGGGAAACACACACCTCTCAAGCTTGAATCATGAAGCAATAGAAACACTTAACAGGCAAACAATGAGTAACAAGATTGAAACAGTAATAAAAGGTCTCCTTGTAACAACAAGAAAAGTTGAACTAGAAGGATTCACAGCTAAATTCTCCCAGACTTAATAAAGATGATCTGGTGCTCATACTGCAGACATAACATCAAGAAAGAAAGAGGGGAGAGGAGAGGGAGGAGAGGAGAGGGGAAAAAGCGAACCGAGAGAGGGTATTTGGTGGGATCTCACCTAATGCATACAATGCAAGGGTACATTTCCAAAGAACTAAGAGTATAATACAAATGTCTTACCATAAAAATAAGTACATGAGGTGATGGTTATGTTAATTAGTTTGATTTCAACATTTCACATTGTTTATCAAATCATCACATTGTACCCCATAAATGTATATAGTTATGATTTAATAAAAATTGAGTTAAAAAAATAAATTTAAAGAAAAGAAAGAGGGAATATTTCCTAACTCATTCTATGAAGCAAGTATCACTCTGACAACAAAGCTAAGAAAGGACCCAATAAGAAAAAAATACTAAAGAATAATATCTCTTCTGGATATAGATGCAAAAATCCAGCAAAATACTAGCAAATTAAATTTAACAGTACCTCAAAAATATAATCCACCACAATTAAATGAGATATAAGGGTGATTCAATATACATAAACTAATAACTGTGATTCATTGAATAAATAGAATCAAAACTAAAGTCCATATGATCATTTCAGTAGATTCATAACATGCATTTGATAAAATCCAAAACACCCTTAAAAACTCTCAACACACTGGTTATAAAAAAGAACAGACCTCAAAATATTAAAAACCATTTATGTCAAATCTATGGCCAACATCTTATTAAATGGGAATAAGCTGAAAGTAGCTCCCCGAAGAACTGCACCATGAAAAGGAGCCCCACTGTCACCACTTCTATTCACCACAGTACTATAAGCCCTAGCCAAAGCAATGAGGAAGAGAAAGATATCAGGAAAGAGGTCAAACTACCCCTGTTTGCCAATATGCCTGGATGTTAAAAGCATCCTAAAACTTCACCAAAGCACTCCTAGAATTGATAAATAAATTCAGTATAGATTTAGGTTATGAGGCTAACGTACACAAATCAGGAGTATTCTTTTTTTTGAGTACCAAGAAATTTATTTATTTTTTGTTTTTTGTTATTTAAAATTTCAGGTTAATGTGAGAGTACAAACAACCAAATCATAATATTTGAATTTGTTAGGTAGAGTCCCTCTTGTAGCAATGTCCTGCACCCAAAAGATGTGCCATAAATTCCTACATTGGGCCCATTCAGTGGGAGCGCCCAGATCCCCCTCTCTCTCTACACCCCTTCATTCCCCCTCTGCCCAACTTGAATTGAAATGAGTTTTAATTAGATTGTCTACTGGTTTCATATTCTACTGAGGGCACTGGATATTTCCATTCTTGTGATACATTACTGAGAAGAATTTGTTTAAACTCCATCCAGGTTAATACAAAAGATGTGAAGTCATCATCTTTTCATGACTGAATAGTATTCCATGGTATGCATATACCACAGTCTGTTAATCTATTCCTGAATTGGTGGAAATTTAGGTTGTTTCTGCTTGTAGTATTACTATATACCAGTAACAGTCAAGCTTAGAGTCAAATCAAGAACTCAATAACATTTGTAATAGCTATAAAGAAAACAAAATACATAGGAGTATACTTAACCAAGGAGGTTAAATAGCTGTACAAGAAGAACTGCAACACACTGATTAAAGAAATCTTAGATGACACAAACAAATGGGAAAAAATCCCATGCTCATGGATTGGAATAATCCATATTATTAAAATTTCCATAACTGCTCAAAATGATTTACAGATTTATGCAATTCCCATCAAAATTCCAGTGTATTTTCTCATGAATCTAGAGAAAATAATCATAAACTTTACGTAGAACCAAAAGACCCTGAATAGTCAAGGAAATCCTAAGCCTGCTTTGAAGGCATCACACAACCTGACTTCAAATGATACTCCAAGCCTATAGTAACCAAAAGAACAGGACTATAGTATAAAGTTAAATATACAGGGCAGTGTAAGGAATAGAGTACCCAGAAATAAAACCATATGGCTATGACCAACTGATTTTTGACAAAGCAGACAAAAAAATACACTGGGGAAAGGACATCCTATTCAATAAATAGTCCTGGCAAAAAAGTGTAGCCACATGAAGAAGCGTGAAATTGGATTCCTTATCTTTCACCATATACGAACTTTAACTCAAGATACATTAAGGCTTACATGTAAACCTGAAACCATAAAATTATAAAATATAAGAAAAATGCTTCTAGACATTGGCGTAGACAAAGCATTTATAACTAAGACCACAAAGGCAAATACAACAACAGCAAAAATAAATAAATGGGACTTAATTAAACAGAAAAGATTTTTCACAACAAGGGAAATAATCAGCAAAGTAAATAGACAACCTATAGAATGGGAGAAAATATTTGTACACTATACATTTGGCAAAGGGTTAATATCTGAAATCTACAAAGAACTCAAACAAATAAATCAGAAAAATAAATAACCCCTCAAAAAGTGGACAAAAGATAGGAGCAAACTTTTCTCAGAAGAAAATGGACTCTAATTATCAGGGAAACACAAATTGAAACCACAATTAGATAATACCTTATCACCTTATCAATGATCAGAATCAGTGATATTAAACATTCAAAAAATACTAGATACTGGTAGGGTTTCAAGGAAAAGAAAGCCTTTACACACTGTCGGTGGGACTGTCCACTTGTATAATCACTATGGAAAGTAGTACGAAGATTCCTCAAAGCACTAAAAGTAGACCTACCATTGATCCAGTCGCTCCACTACTAGGTATCTACCCAAAGGAAAAGATGTCATTTTATTAAAAAGACACCTGTCCTTGAATGTTTACTGACGCACACTCGATCACAAAGACGTGGAACCAGCCTAAATCCCTATCAACTGATGAGTGGATAAAGAAAACATTTTATGTATATACACACTATGGATTAGTATTCATTCATAAAAAGGAATAAAATAATATCATATGGAGAAACCTGTATGGAAATGGAGACTATTACCTAAGTGAAGTATGTTTGGAATAAAAAACAAAAAACAAAAAACAGGTACAGCATCTTCTCACTTAGAAGTGAGAACTAAATGAAAAATGTACATGACCATAAAGAGCAGTAAGGGGCGTGGAGGGGGTGGGAGTAGAGTCAGGGATAAAACTCTCCCTACCAAATTCCATGTACATTGTGCTAGTGATGGACACACTGAAGGGCCAGGTTTCAGCATGATGCAATTTATTCACATAACAAAAATCACTTGTACTAACTAATTTTTTGGAAAATTAATCTGAGAGTGTACAGATGGACAGGACTTAGTCACATAAATATCTAATACAAGCAGCATGTGCCAAGTCTATGAGCACTGGCATTAAAGGAACTGTATTCCTGGGTACTTCCTTCCTCTGATAAGAGGCCTCTTCTCTGGGATCCAGCTCTATTTTGGTAGAAGAGGAGACAGGGGATCAATTTCTAATCCAAACAACCAGGATCTCAGGATGATCCTGTTATTTTTGAGCTGGTCATTTAGCCTGTTTAAAGAAAAGTGTTAGTTATTTACAGGAGTGTATTTTAATGGGATAAATGTAATAATAACGATAATAATTCATAGGTATTTGTGTATAGTCACAACATGCCAAGCACTGTTTTTAGCACATTTTTCTTTAAGAAATATTTGATTTTCACAATAGCTGTGAATCAGGTACTATTATTTCCAATTTGTGAACAGGAACTTAAAGCAAAGATAAATTAATTTGCTTATTTATAGTCACACAATAATGCTTATTTAAGATTTGAGTCCCAAATCTAATATAGAGGATGTATTCTTAACAAATTTAATTCAATTCCTCTCTTTTCCATGTAAATTTATTCCAGATTATTATCTTTGTTGCTATTAACTGACAATTACAAAAAGTAGCCGGGAGACTATTAGTTCTCATTTCCACTTTTCTTTTCTCTACAGATTTTATTCATCCCAACTAATTGAAACCTCCAACCAGCACTGAGAGAGATCGGCATTACTGTTATGATACTTGCCATAAGGAAAAATTAACAGGAAGAAAGTGTGGTATTACATGACCCAGGTTCTTGTCACATACCTCTGTCTCTGTATTACTATGAACATGTAATCATTATTTTTGAAATCTCAATAAAGAAAACCTTCAAATATAAACATGTGTGAAATATTTTTTTCTTGTACAAATGGAGTCACTTTTGGATTATCTTTCTTGCCCTTAGTAAAACACTACATGTTTTCTTAATTTCCCTAGTATTGGTTTCAGAATGTGTTTTAAAAATGTGATCTACAAAATATGGGCTTATCATAAATATACTATATATATTTCCTCTGAAACTTTAATATATATCTAAATGCTTCTATTTATCTTGAGGAGAATGTTCTTTAGATCTTTCCATAAATGTAAGGTGCAGCCACATGTCGATGTTAAGAAACTAATTTTTCAGTCTATTTCCCATATGCAGTTTTTTGAGGGTGGTTAACTGATCACTTCCCAGCTGTAATTTTGAGCTCCATTGAACTGTTATGATGTTCCATTTTAAAACAGAACATATGTGAACAAAACTGTCCCCATTATGCATGACTGATGCCCCCAATTGTGTTCTAAATTCACAGCTATGCCTCTAGTTATGAACTAATAACTTTAATTATTTTGGTAAAGTCAGATCTTTAAATCCAATCCTGTCTATTATTAAAAAGCAACTAAAATGTCAATATGCATTTTTTCTTCAGTTTAGAGAGATCTCATAGTTAAGGTTAATATGAAATTTTTGACATTAAACTGCATTACACCTAGATTACAAACACCAACACATTTAACCAGTTGTGTTAGATTTTAACATGTTTAATTTCTCCTGGAAAACTTATTGCTTATATTACACAGAGGAATAATAACGTTTATTTAATGTATATGCTCAAATCACTGCTTATGTTTTTGTAAATATGTATGATAAATAAGAATATAAAATAAGAATTCTTCCTTTAAAAATAAATTCTTTTTTTGATGTTACAGCCTTGTACTATTTCACAGATTGTTTACCTTTTTTTTTGTTTTTTGAAAGGGGGAATTGATGCTAAATTGAATAAAAAGTATTTGTTCATCATTCTTTAAACTTTTTTTTTTTTTTTTGCAGTTTTTGGCTGGGGCTGGGTTTGAAACTGGCACCTCCGGCATATGGGGCCAGTGCCCTACTCCTTTGAGCCATAGGCACTGCCCATTCTTTAAACTTTTAACTGATGTCTACTCCAAATACATATTCATTAAAATAGCACAAATATATTAAAATTACATTGCCTAGATATGTAAATATTACCTACTAAATAGTTAGGTAATCTTTTGAAATCTTAAAACTAATTAAAGGTATGGAAAATACAGTACAAAATTAACTTATAATCTATATTAAGTCTTCATGATGGGTAAGGTGGAAACAACTTCAAAAGAAAAAACTCCTATAAAAGAATTCTACTATTGACATTTCTTTGAATAAATATAGTTTATTTTTGTAGTCTTAAATAATTTATGTAAATAATTGCAATTTTCTTGATACTTAAAAATTAATGTAAGGCATTTAGAAAGAAAATTCACAAGAAAATAAATCTTAGTCTTATACAGACCAAAATTTTATACTGGCATTGTTGTTACATTTTAGTAAAATTATGAAAGAGTCATGAATTTTCTCTTAAATTCAACTTAAAACAGTTTAAAATGTAAAAATATGCATTCTCATACATGAGCTTTTTTATAATACAGTTTATAAATCTCCATATTAGGCTGGGTGCCTGTGGCTCAAGTGGCTAAGGTGCCAGCCACATACACCTAAGGTGGTGGGTTCGAATCCAGCCCGGGCCTGCCAAACAACAATAATGGCTGCAACCAAAAAATAGCTGGGTGTTGTGATGGGCGCCTACTTGGGAGGCTGAAGCAGGAGACTCACTTGAGCCCAGGAGTTGGAGGTTGCTGTGAGCAGTGAAGCCATGGCACTCTACCCAGGGGGACAGCTTGAGGCTCTGACTCAAAAAAAAAGAATAAATAAATAAATCTCCATATTTAAAAATTGAATTCTAAATACTATTTAAATATTATTTTAAAATCCCAAGTGTCATCCTTTCTCCTCATGTATTATATTAAACAAAACCTGTAACATGGCAACTTAATTATTTTTCTTTGGCAGAGCTGCTTCCTTAAGAAAAATCAACAAAATTAAGTTTGGTAAACTCCCATCTCACCAGAACAATATGGCAAAGGACAAACTATAACTTGGACTTTATCTTACAAATACAAACTGTGTAACCTAATTGTACATGCCCTTATATTAATTTGAAATTTAAAAAACAAAAAGGAGGTTTTTCCTTTTTCTTTAGGAAATTTTTGATTTTTCTAATTTCAAATGTTTGTAAGCCTTTAACAGATAGAATTGTTTATAGAACCTATGGGACCAGTAGCTTATATCAACAGGTGATAGGAAATATTATTCTATAAGTATTCCCCTCATCTTTGTGTTAGACCTACTTGTCCATAGCGGATATTCTTAGCTTGTGTCAGTGTGTCTGTGTGTATGTATGTATATAATATGATGAATTAATTTCGTACGTGAAAAAATGAGGGAAACAAAGAAAAAAGGAGGAAAGTTGAAGTTAGAGTGAGCCAGCTACAGACAGAAATGGAAGGAATTAAAGTTCAGTATTAAGGCCTAACTGTGTTCCCTTTATAAGATGCGAGGGCACATATGAAGAAAAATTAATGTTGATGAAGTGGGTAGGGGGAGGAAGGAAAGGACAGTGGGGAGAGAGAGAGAGACCGACCACCCCATAGCTGGTTTAAATAATAATTTGCCTCCTTTATAATTCCATAAAAATTTTATATTAAAAGGTGATACGTATACTGACAATACAGAAAAACAAGGAGGGAGATCTTAGCTCTTAAACCAAGTTATTTTTCTGTTACAGAAACAAGATAAATTATTTCCCCCTGAGGATTTTTTTTTTCACATTTTGTTCCAAAGTGCATTTAATTTTTTTTTTTTTTGCAGTTTTTGGCCAGGGCTGTGTTTGAACCCACCACCTCTAGCATATGGGGCTGCTGCCCTACTCCTTTGAGCCAGAGGCACTACCCCCAAAGTGCATTTCAAATAAACAATTTTCGTTATAGCAAAAAGTTATCCAAAGTGGTACTGGAATTTTTAAATTGTCCATGTTGCTTTATGTCCTTAGACAGAAAAATCAAGAATGATAATATAAAAGCAAATGCTGGAAGGTTACCCAGATTTACCAGCAGACATTAGAGGATGGCTGACAGTCAATCAAAAGCAAAAGCACATCTTGGGCACATCTTTGATCCTGAATCTAAGGTTAAGCTGCCTGTGCATGTTTGAGTAGAGCTTTTCTCCTCAGGGTCAACTGGAAAGACATTTATCCGAATTTCATTGGTCTTGAACTGCCTCTGATAAACAAGTGAGTACTAAACAAACAATCAGAGAGAGTGGTTAATGGACAATCAATGATTTGTCAGTCAGGGAACAAAAATATAAACATATCATTTGGCTAAAGGGAGGGGAACATATCATTTTATTCTTAAGGGAGGGGAAACACGTATTTTGAAGGGCTTAGTAGAATATCTGCAGCCCAGATTCAGTATTAACTTGCAGGTTTGCCTCCAGTAGGTCATAAACACTAGGCAAACATGCTAGTTTTATGTTAAGCATATTAGTCTGCAGCAACAAGGAGATCTATAAAATTTCAGTGGAAATTTCAGGATTAGTAAAGTCTACCAACAAAGGCCATTAAGAACACACTTTTGTCTAGATAAAGTAAAAAACTGCATTTATTCAGCTTCTTGAACTAAGGGAGATGGCACCCAAGGGGAATTTAGAAGCAAGAAAATATGAAGTACCTTCTTAAAATAACTGAGCTTCTACCAGATGATTCTGAATGGGGAATTAAGAAAATGGAGGATGGTTCTTGATTGATCACTATCAAGAAACTTTGTGACTGGTACAATAGGGCTCATATACCTCCAGTATAGCCCCATTTTTATCTCATGCATTTCTGTTAGAATATCCCATGTTTTATTTCAGCAACCCCCATAATACAGAAAAAATATTACTTCTTTGTATTAAAATAAATGAACTTACCACTAAATTGAAATCAATAGAATTTGCTATTCAGTCTCAAAATAAATGACTTAAACAGAAATAAAAGTTCATTAAATTGCTGTTGCTTTTTGTTTTATAAGTTGTGTTATTAAGGACATCACCACATCTTTGGGCCAGACCTTGCAGTAGCATGCCAATGCAGGCCAACAGCTTATGAAAATTTCGTCCTATAGGAAAAGGATTGACTGCTGGAAAGTGTTGCACTCCATCAATATTTCACATGAAACCAAAGACTCATCTGAAGCAGCAATACAAAAATAGAGACAGGCCAGAGAGTTGGCATAGTAGAGAATTATTTATAGAAAAGTCATTTCAAATTATAAGAAAAAGTGAGAAGCGTAAGATGTTTTATCCTCACCATTGTAAATATGAATCTCTTGAAAAATATGGCTGCAAAGAATAACATAAATATGACTTCTGTAATACTGTACATGAAAATACATCTACATATTGACACAGAGAATTCCATTATTTGAAATCAAATTGTATATGAATATAGCAGTGTGGTAGGGTTTTAACACATAAGATTTTTGATATTTTTGATATTAGACTGTTATTACCTTTTAAAAAATTCACAAAACATATCCTTCTGTTAATAAACTGAAAAACCTTATTTGAAGTTTGTGTATTTAGAAATAGTCAAAATATAAAACTGTGAGAAATAATTTGCTTAATTTTTGTTATTACAACATTCTAATGTGATACCAGTGCTGGTCTGAAAGAAAAAAATAAAATTATCTGCAGCATATGCTCAGCAATAAATTTTGATGTTTAAAAATATGGACAGATTTTAGAGGCACTTTGGCTTCAACATTAAAAACTAAATACATAAAAAATATGTTTTCTGCAAACCAGGTTCTAAATATTAAAAAATCAGCTAAAGCAGTGAGATTTCTTTTTATTGATCTCTAAATCAAATTAAGACATATGAATTTAAATAATTTGCAATAAAATATGCATAAAACATAATCCCTTGAGTTAAGTTTTAATCTGAAATAAGCAAGATTACTTCCTAAAAGTTTTCTGTAAAAAATGTGGATAAATATGTTACTTAAACCCAGGGTAACAACATTTTACTACTAGTTCTTAATAGGGATTTTCAAAAGTTTCACATTAAAAGTTAATGGAATTTATACACAATGAATAATTCTCTAACTTATAGAATCATGTTAGCTTGAAATAATTATTTTTCCCTTATCTACCATCTTGGCTCAAAAGTTTGAAATGTATTTTCTCTACATTAAGATAGTTATTCTTTCATGTGTTACTAGGTGTAGAATATAAATGTCTTAACACAATAACTAAGAAAATGTCATGAAGGCTATGTTGACTAGTTTGATGAAAGCATTCAGTTTGTGTGTAAAACTAGCACATTGTACCCCATGTTGAAATATAAAATATTAGAAACAGGTATATTGGCCTGGGGCAGAGGCTCACATCTATAATCCTAACACTCTGGGAATCTGAGGCAGGAGAATCACCTGAGGTCAAGAGTTTGAGACCAGCCTGAACAAAAGCAAGACCCTCATCTCTACCAAAAGTAGAAAAAAGAAGTTAGCCAGGCATGGTAGTACATGCCTATAGTCCCAGCTACTCAAGAAACTGCAGTAGTAGTATTGCTTAAGTGCAGGAGTTTTAGGTTACAGTGAGCTGATAATGCCACTACACTCTCTCTACCCAGAGTGAGAGAGTGAGACATAGTTTGAAAGAAAGAAAGAAAGAATAAAAAGAAAAGGTACTTATACAATGGTGTGTATATGATCTCTACTATATAGATAATATCAGCTTTATATTATAAGTACGTATATAGTAATCCAAAATATTTGATCTTATATGTCTACTGCTAAATTGAAAATAACACTTAGTATAAGCTTATGATGCAACGCAGCATGTGTCTAAATCATAGCAATTGACATACTGGATATATAAAAACTCATAACTATAATTTGTTCTACCTTAAAAAAAAATTGTATATGTTAGCATATACAAAGGATGCCCAAAAAGTATTCCCATTTTAAGAAAGGAAAAAAACTGTATTACAATTGTAATACTCAAGTCACATTTGAGTTCTGAATTACACTAGGTGCTCAAATGTGGCATGTATTCATTTTTGTTATCAGTATATATTGAGTTTTACAATTTTAATACAGTTTTTTTTTTCCTTTCTTAAAATGTGCATACATTTTTTGGCACCATCTATGTATATGTACATATACTTACAGACTTATTTGGAGACAAGTGTATTTTATACATAAATAAAACTGTAAGAGTTTTTTTTTTGAGACGGAGCCTCAAGCTATCCCCCTGGGTAGAGTGCCATGGCATCACAGCTCATAACAACCTCCAACGCCTGGGCTCAAGCGAGTCTCCTGCCTCCGCCTCCCAAGTAGCTGGGACCACAGGCGCCCGCCACAACACCCGGCCATTTTTTTTTTGGTTGCAGCCATCATTGTTGTTTGGCGGGCCCGGGCTAGGGATTCGAACCCGCCACCTTAGGTGTACATGGCTGGCGCCTTAGCCGATTGAGCCACAGGCGCCGCCGAGATAATCTGATTTTAATTATTTTTCAGATCATGGTGTGGGTATTAGGTAGCTATGCTATTTCATTAATTCATTCTCTCTTTTCCATTTTGGGGCTGTCTTTCAGGGCTCAGTAAAGAGACAAGCACTATATGCCTGTAGTACCTGCACCCCAGAGGGAGAAGAACCAGCAGGAATCTGTCTAGCTTGCAGTTATGAATGTCATGGAAGTCATAAACTATTTGAGCTCTATACTAAAAGGTAAGCATAGAGATTGTTGCTGACTGCTTTCTAAATGTTTAGAAACTGCATTTTTTACTGAATCTTGTTTTTTCATTCAAAGTAGTTATATACAGGGTGGTAGGGCGCCAGCTCCATATACTGAGAGTGGCGGGTTTGAACTTGGCCCTGACCAAACTGGAACAACAACAAAAATAGCTGGGTATTGTGGAGGATGCCTGTAATCCCAGCTACTAGGGAGGCAGAGGCAAGAGGATCACCTAAGACCTAGAGTTGCTCTGAGCTGTGTGACACCACAGCACTCTACCAAGGGTGATAAAGTGAGACTGTTTCTACAAAGAAAAAATAAGTAGTTATGTACTAGTGAACTTTTTTTTTTTTAAGAGATGGGGTCTCATTTTGTTGCCCAGGCTGGAGTGCTGTGGTATAATCATAGTTCACTGTAGCCCTGGACTCCTGGGCTCAAGCTATCCTCCTATCTCAGCTTCCCAAGTAGCCAGAACTATAGGCACATGCCACAATGCCTGGCTAATTTTTGAAATTTTTTATAGGGACAGGGTTTCACTATGTTGCCCAGGCTGGTCTTGAATTCCTGGGCTCAAGCAATCTTCCTGTCTCAGTCTTCAGAAAGGGCTGGCTGGAATTATAGGCATAAGCTACCACACCTAGTCATGAAATTTAATGTAATTATTTTCTATAATATAATTGGCGAGGACCTTCTAATGTAATTATGGTACAAACTTAAACAATTCATATTCTGCCATTATTTTACTTGTGTGTTTGTGTGTATAATATAGATATTGGTCTTCATACATATTAATTTCCAAAATTGTAAAATATTTTATTGTTATATGTTGAAGAAATTCCAAATTGGATACACGAATAGGAACCAAAGCCACTTTTTAGATTCTAGAAATAAGCTGAAAAAGGAAGAGGCAGCTATTCCTTGAGTTTAAAGAATACTTCATTAGATTTAAAAGAAAAATAAAAATGGCTTTTCCTCCTTTTTTCAGAAATTTTCGTTGTGATTGTGGAAATAGCAAGTTTAAAAATTTGGAATGCAAATTATTTCCTGTAAGTAAGCACTATAACTATAAATGTATTTAAAGGAGCGAGGTTGGTGTTTGCTCAAGTGGATAAAAAGCAAATACCTTTATTTTCCAAAAAAAGAAGTTCTTATTCTTTGCACATAAATATTTCCTGTTTTTATTTTGTTGAAAAAACTAAATATCCTCTTCAGAGCATGTAATAGAGATTGTAGTTAATATGAAAAGTTTTTTGGGGGAAGCATTTTTTAAAGTGATTTAGGTTTAATTATGTGGTGTGCTCATTCTCTGAGGCTTTTAACGCAAGGGATATAATTCAAAACTGAATAAAATTTGGTAATGATGAATGTGGGCTACAAGAACAGAAGATTTTTTTCACTGCTTTTTGGCTGATAAAAACTATGCTTAACAATATTCATTAGTGAAATAACAAAAATGGGCTCGGCGCCTGTGGCTCAATTGGCTAAGGCGCCAGCCACGTACACCTAAGGTGGCGGGTTCGAATTCCCAGCCCGGTCCGCCAAACAACAATGATGGCTGCAACCAAAAAATGGCTGGGCGTTGTGGCGGGCAGCTGTGGTCCCAGCTACTTGGGAGGCGGAGGCAGGAGACTCGCTTGAGCCCAGGAGTTAGAGGTTGCTATGAGCTGTGATGCCATGGCACTCTACCCAGGGGGATAGCTTGAGGCTCCATCTCAAAAAAAAAAAAAAAAAGAAA
>CAUYQV010152395.1:0-15833 GCA_963574575.1 Galagoides demidoff
TTTTTTGAGACGGAGCCTCAAGCTATCCCCCTGGGTAGAGTGCCATGGCATCACAGCTCATAGCAACCTCCAATTCCTGGGCTCAAGCGAGTCTCCTGCCTCTGCCTCCCAGGTAGCTGGGACCACAGGCGCCCGCCACAACGCCTGGCCATTTTTTGGTTGCAGCCATCATTGTTGTTTGGCGGGCCCAGGCTGGGAATTCGAACCCGCCACCTTAGGTGTACATGGCTGGCGCCTTAGCCGATTGAGCCACAGGGGCCAAGCCTGATTTGCATTTTTCTGATGAGCATTTTTTCATATGTTTATTAGCCATTTGTCTGTCTTCTTTACAGAAGGTTCTATTCATCTCTATTGCCCAGTGATATATGGGATTGTTTGATCTTTTTTTGTTGATTAATTTGAGTTCTCTATAGATCCTAGTTATCAAGATTTTGTCTGATTCATAACATGCAAATACCTTTCCCCATTCTGAAGACTATTTGCTTTGGTTGTTGTTTCTTTAGCTGTACAGAAACTATTCAGTTTAATTAAGTCCCATTTGTTTATTTTTGTTATTGTTGCAAATGCCACGGAGGTCTTCGTCATAAAATCTTTCCCCAGGCCAATATCTCCAAGTGTTTTCCCCACACTTTCTTAGAGGATTTTTATTGTTTCATGACTTAGATTTAAATCTTTTATCTACTTTGAATCAATTTTTGTAAGTGGTGAGAGGTATGGGTCCAGTTTCAGTCTTTTACATGTGGTTATACAGTTCATTTATTTATTTTGACTCTGTCTCACTTTATCGCCCTCAGTAGAGTAACCGTGGCATCACACAGCTCATAGCAACCTCCAACTTCTGGGCTTAGGTGATTCTCTTGCCTCAGCCTCCCAAGTAGCTGGGACTACAGGCGCCCACCACAATGCCTGGCTATTTTTTTGTTGCAGTTTCGCTGGGGCCGGGTTTGAACCCACCACCCTCAGTCTATGGGGCTGGCACCCTACCCACTGAGCCACAGGTGCCTCCCACCACCATTTATTGAATAGGGATTCTTTTCCCCAGTGTATGTTGTTGTTTGGTTTATCAAAGATCAGGTGGCTATAAGATGTTAGTTTCATCTCATGGTTTTCTATTCAGTTCCAAACGTCAATGTTTCTATTTTTCTGCCAATCTCATGCTGTTTTGATCACTATGGGCTTGTGGTATGGTAAAAAGTCTAGTATGCTTTGTTTTTGTATGGCTATGTTTTTTGTATGGCTTTGTTTTTATTACTAAGAATTGCCTTTGGCTCTACAGGGTTTCTTCGGGTTCCATACAAAATGAAGAATTATTTTTTCCAAATCTTGATGTATGATGATGGCATTTTAATGGAGATTGCATTGAATCTGTAGATTGCTTTCAGTAATATAGACATTTTCACAATGTTGATTCTTCCCAGCCATGAGCATGGTATGTTCTTCCATTTGTTAATATCTTCTGCTATTTCTTTTCTATTTGTTAATATCTTCATAATTTTTTTGGTAGAGGTCCTTCACTTCTTTTGTTGTGTATATTCCTAGGTATTTCTTTTTTTTTTAAGCTACTGTGAAGGGAATTGTGTCCTTGATTAGCTTCCCATCTTGGCTGTTATGGGCATATACAAAGGCTACTGATTTGTAGACTTGATTTTATACCCTGAGACATTGCTGTATTCTTTTATTTATTTATTATTATTTTTTTGAGACAGAGCCTCAAGCTGTCACCCTGGGTAGATAGCCGTGGCATCACAGCTTACAGTAACCTCCAACTCCTGGGCTCAAGCCATTCTTCAGTGCAATCAGTGCAACCTAGTTCTTTGTGCCCTTGATGCATCCCAAACAATAAAAAATAAAATAAAAATAAATAAATAAGGTGAGATTTGGCTCCTTACATCAAAAGGTGAACCACAGGACACAAAGACAGTTTGTACGCAGCCTTTGTAAGGTGGCTGAAACTAGCCTTAGGTCTGCAATTGCTTCTCAGAAAGGAATGGTTGTAAGGCTGGTCCTCTGTCTAATCAGAGTTCTAGTGCTCTGGGTTATAAATAAGGCCGATAACTCCTATTGTTAGGGAGGTTAGAGCTGTAGGAATTTAGAAATTTGCCATGGCATCCAGGCCCTGAAATATGACCCATAGGTAATTTTGTATCCTTAACCTTAAGCATCCATCTTAGTTGATGAAGGGATGTCTATTTTGGTGTCTGGGATCAGGAACCGAACTGTTCACTTTGATGACCTCTGGGAAGGGAAAGGCAATTGGAGAGGTGGGAAGAAGAGGAGGAGGTTGAACAAAAACCTTTCATTTTTTAATTCTGTATTCTTTTGTATTTTTTGTACTTGTGAGCATGTATTCTTATGTTACTTTCATTATTTTGAAATACATGATTAAAATACAAATATTATTAAAGCTTGGAATGAAAATTGTTATCTTATGGAATTTTGAGATCTAATGTCAGTGAGATAAAAAGTGGGTAATGACTAAGTAAATTGCCCAAAGAGAAAACAGACACAGCAAACACATTCCCAAATCATCCTGCCTCTCACACATCAGTCAGATAATTAGGCCAAATCAAGTCAACTTTTCTGCATGGAAAAATACTGTCTCATCCTGAGAGGCCCGAAGCTATAGAACCTCCTATTGCCTATCTTGATATTTTCCCTTACACTTTGAGATGTCAGTGAATACAAGAGCAGAATTTTCCCAGTCTGCTATAGAAGAAGGCCACACAAGTTCTAGAATAATGACTTGATAGATGCAACTGCCAGCCTTAAGTGTCACTTCTGGAAAGTTCTGGAAATACAATTCAGCCATCTAGATCTATGTCATTTACCATAGCTACATTGGACTAAGATATATCAATCCCAAGATTTACTACTGTTAATGTTAAACTGCATTATAGTTAATACATTCATTTCCTCAGCTTATTATATTCATGGCATTTATGAATACAATATTTTGGTATTTTAAAATATAATTTAAAACTTTAACACAGTTGAAATTAAAATGTTTAAAAAAACCCTTACTGCCTGTATCTACTGCCAGTAATAGCAGTAGCAACACTTTAAACTAGAAGATAGATTTACTTACATGAAAATCCCATTGTTTCCTTTGGGTATATATAGACCTCATTCTTGTCTTCCTAGAAAGAAATTAAAACTCAGTATATTCTTAATATCATGTATAGTAATCAGGTTAGAACCACAACTTTTCTTAATGCCCACCCTAAAAAGAATGGCTTTGGCATGAGGCTTAGTTTAAACATTAGAAAACATTAATGGAAAAGTGAGAAATATACTTGAGTTCTCTGTTCAATTAATGTGCTTGCATTTCATGTTGTCAGTCTGTTCGACCACATTTAATCAATTAACTCTTTTTAGAGACACACACTCAGATAAATAACTTTAATTAAGTATTTTTTAAAAAGCTCTGAATGTTTCAAAATCTTTCCAGAAGGGCTGATGTACTGCTGGGGTTAATGTTTATTATTATTTTTGTCTTCCTTCACATGAATATAATACCCCTCATAATAGAGATACCAAAAGGCATTTCTATTTATTGTCTTTGTTAAGCTTTGTAGGCTGAAAAGACAACAGAAACTCTCTATGCCTGAGTAACAGAAACTCAAATGGTTTATTAAAACTGAACAGTAATTCACAGGAGGAGTAGGTATGTTTTGTGTAGAAAAGAAATTTGTTTCGATAAGTCATTCTCTAAGCTTCCTATGTGTTGTAAGTTGTGTCTGAAGCTTGCTAAATCATATGACCTTAGAACTTTATTTCTATGCCTGGCAATTCCACTCCTAGTTATAAACCCAAATAAATTGAAAGCAAAATACTTGGACATGGATCTTCATAGAGTATTATTCACAATGGCCAGAAGGTAAAAACAGTCCAGATGTCTATCAGTGGATGAATGGATAAACATGTCCTGGTACATAATAGAATATTATTCAGCCATTCAAAGGAATGAAGTTTGGATGTATATTATGATGTAAATGAACCTGAAAAAAATTATCATATTTGGAAGAAGCCAGACACAAAGCCTTGCCCCCAGGAGGTGCTTGGTGCAGACACAAAGGTCACATACTGGATGATTCCATTTATATGAAATATCCAGAATAGGTAAACCCATAGACACAGAAAGCTGACTGCTAGTTACCAGGGGCTGGGGAAGAAGGGAATAAGGAGTTAACTATTTAATGGTATGGGATTGTGTTTGGGGGAGATGAAAATGTTTTGAAACTAGAAAGAAATGCTGGTTTTACAACACTGAATATACTGTATCTCACTCTGTCTCCCTGGGTAGAGTGCTGTGAGTACCATCATAGCTCACAGAAACCTCAAACTCTTGGGCTCAAACGATCCTCCTACTCCAGCCTCCTGAGTAGCTGGGACTACAGATGTACACTACTCTGCCTGGCTAATTTTTCTGTTTTTAGTGTAGACAGGGTCTTGCTCTTGCTCAAGCTGGTCTCAAACTCCTGAACTCGGGCTATCCACCCACCTCAGTTGCAGAGCGCTAAGATTACTGGCGTAAGCCACCACACCCAGCTACATGGCAGTGAATTATTCACATTGAAGTGAATAATTTTGTTATGGTCACTGCACTTCAGTATTATAAATCAATAACCTTTATTTTCAAGGGTTTCCGATTAGTGGTTGTAAGAAATAACAGCAGAACGTGGGTAGATAACTTGGACATCACGTTCTTTTGATTTGAATTAGGGTAAGGAGTTTAAAAGATTTGATGTGTCCCCTGACAGGTCACTCTGTTCCCATTGACATTGACCTTTGTGCCTGGCTTCTTTCAAATATCAGACTTTTTTTAGGTTCATTCATATTGTCATATGCATCCAAACTTCATTCCTTTGAATGGCTGAATAACATTCTACTGTATGTTTATATCACAGTATGTTTGTCTATTCACCTGTTGATAGACTTTTGGACTGTTCTTACTTTCTGTTCATTGTGAATAAATAGGAAGACCTTATTGTTTTGAAAGGGATGGTGCCAGAAGCCTTGCCCCCCAGGAGATGCTGATGGATGTTGTGGGAAGGAAAATCAGCCATCAGTAACAAGCTGCACCTTGCCTGGAGTCCTCTTGCAGGGTCTACTGCCCCATTAACAATTTGACGTGTCCAAGATCTGGCACCCGTAACCCCAGCATTTTGGGGGACCAAGGCAGGAGCATCACTTGAAGCCAAAGGTTCTAGACTATTCTGAGCAACTTAGCAAGATCCCATCTCTACAAAAAAGTAGAAAAAATAGCCAGGTGTGGTGACATGTACCTGTAGTCCCTGCTACTCAGGAGTCTAAGGCAGAAGGATCAAATGGGTCCAGATGTTAGCGGTTGTGGTGAGCTATGATCATACCACTGCACTCTAGCCTGGGCAACAGAGTGAGATCTTGTCTCAAAAAAAAAAAAAATCAAAAACCAATTTGGGGTGTTCAAGAATAGCAATTATACTCAAATGACATTATTTCCTAAAGTATAATCTTTGGGACACCAGTCACATTGAATGGCCCTCAAACATAGCTTCTGAGGTCAATGAGATGGAAAACACTACATTCTATATTTCATCTTGGAGCTTCGTGATGTATATTACCATATGAAGGAATCTGAGAGTGCCTATGATAAGGAAACCTATGGAGTTACATCTAGTGTTTAGTCCTGAGTTCCCCACAACTCTTTGGTCCCTGAAACCCTTTGATGTGGAAAGCATATTATTGAGAGTGTGGGAAATGCTATCTCTATGGTGACACACTGGCCTTGATTTATTTGGAATGATTGTTCAGTTCTTGAAGAATCATATTCATTAAAATCTGAAATTATCCAGAAAATTGAAGATAAACAATAGTATGTTAACTAGAAAAGGAAGAATTCCAAATCTTTGTATTGTTCTGATTTGCCGCTGACTGGCTTGGTGGATGGTAACCTTTTATTACAAAATAGACTAATAGAAATGTCACATAGCTTTGCTGTTTAAATACCTGATAATCAGTTTGAAACTGCAGAGCTATGTATAAAAATACCTATCAACCTCTATTAAATGCAATAAGGGTTGCAACCTGGAAAAATTAAGAATCTGATTGTGAGGCCAAGAGGAAATATGACAGAGCCCAAAATTCTTGATTCAACTGTAAAAACAGTTGGTCCCTTGACATCTTTTCCCAACCCTCTCACTTTGCTCCTTTTTGTTTCCTTTAGGATTGTCAGAGTGGTTTACAGGTTTACTAGAACAGGTTAGACAACTTCCATGGAAACATATTTAATTGGCCTTGGTAACAGCAGCAGGTCTTGTTAGGCCAGTAGCTTCTCAAAACAAAATGCTTCAGCTAACTCATTAAAGCATTTTAGTAAGTGTCACTACTGATCCATGTTTATTGCTGCAAATAAAAGTTCTTTATAAATTCCAATTTAGAGAAATTTGGTTGGTCTGGCAAACTCAACTTTCTGGTATAATGTGATTTCCCAATGCTCTCATGAAATTAAGAATTTTCTCAATATTTTTAATACCTAGTGAATTAATAATGACAAACTAGATTATTACATTTGGCTATTCCAAGTCCTTTTGCCATTTTAGTTTAGTGTGTATGATATCTGATGACCCCTGAACTGTCCAAAGTGAACAAGTACCAGTAAACACTGGTCTGGTGTGAAATAGGGGATGTTTTCTGAATTCTCAGACAGGTGTCAAAAAGGAAGGTTTAGATGTAAGAGGGAGACCATTTTTAGGAAGAATTTCTTCTACTTGGCTTAGAAATTACAATAGATTGGGTGGCACCTGTGGCTCAGTGAGTAGGGCACCAGCTCCATGTACCAACGGTGGCAGGTTCAAACCCAGCCCCAGCCAAACTGCAACAAAAAAATAGCCGAGCGTTGTGGTAGGCACCTGTAGTCCCAGCTACTTGGGAGGCTGAGACAAGAGAATCACCTAAACCCAGGAGTTGGAGGTTGCTGTGAGCTGTGATGTCACAGCATTCTACTGAGGGTGATAAAGTGAGTCTCAAAAAAAAAAAAAAAAGAAAGAAAGAAATTACAATAGATTAAAAGATTCTCTGGGAAAGAAACTAAAACTATATCCTTTTTTTTCCTTGAATTAATTTCATCCACTCTGTCAAAAACACTCTCTTTTGCAGAGATTTATTTTGCATCTCGTTTTGCCAACCTATTTCTGCTTTGGGAACAAAATCAAAAATAAACTGAAAAGATTGAATCCCAATAAAAGATTAATAAATATTTAGACTGGCAAGTTAGAATTAGACTGGAGTGGCAAAAAGAATCTTGCTACCGATAAGACTTAGGAGTAGTTTTGGTCTCCTGGGAAAGACCTTTTCTATGATACTGTCCTTTCCTGAAAAACTCTTATTTGTTCTTCAAGATCAAGCAGATATTACCTCCTCTATCAAACCATCCCTAACTTCCAGGTAGATATGGTCTTCTATATGTATAAATACATGATCTATTCCTTTACAATTGCACTAAAACAGTTTTAATTATTTATGTGCCTCCTTCCTCTATTAGATTTTGATGCCCAGCGAGGGCAGGAATTATTATTTACTTAATACATATTTGTTGAATGCTTACTATGTACCAGGCCATTTTGCTACTATTTGGGACCACTATATTCATTTCTTTATTTCCAATGTTAGCACAGGCCTGGCCCATTATGGTGGAGGCACCCAATACTGAGTTGCTAAATAATTGAATAGCTAAAAAAAAAAAAAAATTGAATAGCTGAGTGAGTGAAAGGATGAATGAATGAATGGACCCTATTGTGTGAGTTACAAAAACACCCATTTTGCAGTGACTTTCAGTTCCCCAATTTGCAAACAGAATCAGTGTGAAGAGAAGTTAAGCTGTTAAGGAGAGCAGGATTCATCATTCTGCTTGCAGGTAGATTGACTCAATTCCTGCTTGACTTGTGGGGTTTAGAGAAATCAGGGCTAGGTAGTTTCTTCAAAATAACTTTGGGTAAGGACAGTCCAGGCCTGGACCCTTTTATGTGCTGGAGCTCCACTCTGTTCTGAGATAAAGACTGAAGACTGATGGCTGGCCAAATCAGGAGAAATCTCAGGGCTCTCCTGCTAACAACATAACAAGAGTGGAGATTGAGAGAGTGAGAATGTGTGGGGTGGTGTAGAAGGAGGGATGGGTGGGAGGACTGGACCACACAGGGAACGATAATGCAAACTTGAGGTGTTTGAAAGAATGTGTTTTGAAAAACTGTGTTTTCCTCTTACTGCAATATGCTTGCTGCAGAATATATAAGGCTTGTTGATGTTTGTCTTATAATACTTCCCTGACATTCTCTCCCTCTTCATAAATAATGTACTAGACTCTATATATCTCTTGCAAATCATTTTTGACAGTGAGGAATACTTTTCTAAGATAAGCCTGAGCCATGCTCAGTCCTGAGCTTACTCATCAGCAGTTTGCTCACACAGGCAGTCTCTGGGGCAGGCCCAGACAGGCCACCCAGTCTCTGAATTTCATTGTTGAGACAAAGGCTCATTACACGGAGTCTGATTTAGTTTCATTAGAAACTATGATTTTTGTGCTTGGGCTTGGCATGAAGGCAGGTAGGCTTAAAAAAACCCCATCAGTCTTATTTGTGTTCTTGGTTAATTCCCTTTCCCATTTTCCACAGGGCTATTCCAGTCCCTTACCAGTCTTACCAAGCCACCTCATTGTCAATAGATAACATATCTCATATTTTAATTTTGCAAAGAAAATAGAAGCCGGGGTGGTGCCTGTGGCTCAAAGGAGCAGGGTGCTAGCCCCATATACCGGAGATGGGGGTTCAAACGCAGCCCCGGCCAAAAACTGTAAAAAAAAAAAAAGAAAGAAAGAAAGAAAGAAAAGAAAATAGAAGCCATTAGGCAATCTGCCTTTTCTCCTTTTCATACCGTGTATGTTTTTACCTATCATCCTCTGATTTCATTGTACCTCAGAGAAAGAGAATTTATTAGTTATCTATTGTGGTATGATAAATCATCCCAAAACCTGGCAACTTAAAAAGAATAAGCATTTATTATCTCATAGTTTCTGTGAGTCAGGAATTTGGAGGTAGCTTAGCTGGATGGTACTGGCATAGTCTTTCATGAGGTTGCAGCCAAGATTCATCTGGGGCTATAGTCATCTGAAAGCTGGCCTGGGGCTGGAGTTTCACCTTCCAAGATGGCGCTCTCACATGGCTGCTGGCAGGATATCTCCATTGCTTATCACATGGGCCTCCCCAAAAGGCACTTGAGTGTTCTAGTGAAATGCCAACTGCCTTCCCCCTAGACTGACTGATCCAAGAGAATGAGCATGGAAGAAGTTGCAATGCCCTTTATAACTTGCCTCTCAAAAGCTGAAGATAGTCACTTATGCCACATGCTATTAGTTAGAGGTGAGTCACTAAGTACATCTTGCTCTCAAAAGGAGGGGGATTAGGCTCATCCTTTGAAAGAAGGAATATCAAAGAATTTGTGGAGATCTTTTAGAACCAGGACAGAGGGACTCCTCTTCCTTTTCAGGCTTAATCCCTCCACCTGCAAACTTTATCCTGTGGTTCCCACCTGGGTGTGGCTAATCAATTATACTCTCTCTTATTCTCTGAGTAGGAGATCCCATTCTTTGAGCATTTAATATAATCCTGAGCCAAGAACTTGATGTAGATAATCTTAATACATACAATAACTTTGTACGCTAGGGGAATGATTGTCCCACTTTTCCAAATGAGACAACCAAAGCTCAGAAGGTTATGAGCCTTCTGAGGTCACAGAATTAAGAGGTCCACCATCATGTTATTAATAGTTAGTAAATAGAAAAGTTACATTTAAACCCAGCCCTGCCTGACTTCACAGCTATGCTCCCTCCACTAACCTGTTTTTATAGTGCCTCATACGTGCATTTAATGTATCCATCAGCTTCTTCCCTTTAGTCCTTAGACAGGATGAAGTCATCCTCAGACAAAACTTACCTTCCCTTAAATCCTACCTCATCTCAAGCTTCATCTAATCTTCTTATCACTATGAACTTCTAGCAATAGTGGTCTGCATCCTACCCACACACCATTCCTCGCCTCCCCTTTGTTCATCAAGTTCGGCACTTAACCAATCTAGCAAAATAGATTTCTCTGAGTAAAGTCACCATTGGCTTCTTAGTTTCCAAATCTAATGCTCCCTTTTCAGCCCACATTCTGGTGTATCACATCAATTCTAAGATAATGATTTTCAACATTTCTGACATTGAGATGTTTTCAAATGAATGGCATTTGGGATTTGATAAAATAAAATCTTTTACTCCTCTTTACATTTCATACCATGGCTCAATTCCCTCTCCCAGCAACTCTTGTGCTACAGACACCCCGTGGGCAGGTTTCCCTCCTTCCTCTCTGAGAGCTCTACTCAGCCTTCTTCATGGGGTCCTCCTCTCCAGATGACCATGAGAAGGTGGTGTAGACAGCTTGGTGGTAATCCATCTGCCTCCTCTACAAACACCTGGTAATATACCACAAATCCTTCCCTACCACCTCTGTTGTGGCTAGCTCCTCATTTCTGCTCCTGCCTTCACCTTACTTTTAATGTACTGCTCACCTCCCATGCATCCTACAGAGGCTGTGACTCTGCATGCCCCACCCCTGACCCTGCTTGCAGATTAGTGACCCCATTTTATCCTCTATCGTTGATGTCGGCGCCACTGCTGTCAAAAGTATCTCAGAGACATTTAGTTTAGTTTTTTGTTTTAGTTTTTGTTTTTCAGTTTAGTTTGAAGCACAGCGATATTTACTCATATATGAGGGACATCAATCATATGTAGATTGTCACCACATAAGGCAGGGTTTACAAAAGGCAGAACCTTAGTAGATAGAACAAAAGGAAATGTTTTGTTCTGTCTTTGGCATGCTGGTTGGTTGAAAACTGTCAGGGGAAAAAATTTGACTTGAGCATATTGCATTATTATCAGAGAAGGCAATTTCGGTCATTTATACCTTTTCCAAGAAGCTTTCTGATTTCAGCTGTGGAGTGGGTAGTGGTATATCACATTTGATATTGGCTGATGAAGTCCTTCTTTGGTGTTTATACCTTAGTTAAGCTATGTCTTATTTCTGTCATTATAATTGTTCTCCCTTCTTGTGGTCAAACTCAGATCCAAGATGACCCAGGTCGACCACGGAGACTTTATTGTTGATGCAATATCATCCAATGGATATTGGCTGAGGTAATAGGTGATATGGCTGGGATATTTGTATCCTCCAAATTTCAAGTTAAAATTTGATCTCCAGTGTTTAAGATGGGATAAAATGGGAGGTGTTTGGGTCATGAATGCCTTGGTGCCTTCCTCATGGTAATGAGTGAGTTCTCTATTAGTTCATTGGAGAGCTGGTTGTATTAAAAACCCTGGCACCACTTCCTCTTCTTGATCCTTCTCTCGCTACACACCTACTTCTCCCTCACCTTCTGCCTTGATAGGAAACTCCCTGAAACCCTTACTAGAAGCAGAGGCTGGCACCATGCTTCTCATACAGAACCATGAGCTAAATAAACATTTTTTTCTTTAGAAATTAGCCAACCTCAGTTATTTCCTTTATAACAATGCAAAGTGGACTAACATACAAAGGCTTACAGTAACACTTAAGCAGCTGTCGAGTGACTCAAGAAGTATGAGGACAATCATAATAAGAAACAATTGGAACCCACTTTATATCCTGTTTCTAGTTGGCCTAGACCTAACCAAGAGAATAAAATAATGTCTCTTTTTATCCTTGATATTCTTTTTATTCCTTTGAGGTTTTTTGTAGATTTCAGGAATAGCAGCTAATGGTTGGGGGCCTGAAGTTCAATTAAGACACACTGATTTGTCAGGAGGTCTTCTGGGAAGGGTCCAAAGCTGGATGGTAAATCCATTAGTTGGAAAAGCTGGCAGCCATTGCAATTTTTGACACAGGTGAATTAGGGAGTTCACAGAGTTTATGGGAAAGAAGACAGCTGAAGAAGGGTAAGAGGTCCTATGGCAGTCTTCTCACAAAAGGGAAGAATAGACGTAACGAAAGGAAGAGATGAATAATAAAATGTAAGTCCTAATCATAAATCTTTCTCTGAAAGTCTTGTACAGAAACTCTGTACACCTCACGTCATCTTCTTGATCCATACATTCCTGGAGTAGCTATCTTTATGGAGCTATGTGCATCTACAAGGATACACTAAGCACCAGGGTTATATACCTCTAGTGGGACTGTATGTCCAGATTGTAGAATCCTTAGCATATTTACCCGGGGAATCATGAATCCATAACTGTGTGCCCTAGAGCTTCAGACCAATATTTGTGACTAAAAGTACTTGACATAACCTTTCCATGACTGATATCTTGGAGACTTCCCAGTATACCCACTCTCCTGTTTCATGTCACAGAAGGTGTCTGACATTGTCCAAAGTGTTGCACTTGTTGGGCATGTGATTGTGTATGTGCTATGAGTTTTGACAATAGCTGACAAAACTGGACTATAACAAATAAAGGATATTGGAGAAAGAGTTAATCTGAGGCTCATAGATCTTTCTATATGAGTTTTATATAGCAAGAGTTTGAGGTTTGAGGTAGTGTACATCACATCATCACTAGGGAAAAGGGTAGAACCTGAGGTGAGGAAAAGTAAGCTCTTCCAAAAATTTGGGACAGTTTTGATTTTGATTAAAATATTATTAGTTCATTTTTCTCTTTCTATAACTTTTGTAAAAATATGGACAATGAAGTTTCTGTTTTGTTTGAAGATTCTACATAGTTCTTCAAGTATGGTACCTATAAAATGAGGTCCTCCATCCAAGGGGAAAAATGAAATCCTCTGTTTTTCTATATAAAAGTGTTATCCTTTAGAAGAGGAAAACTTTTGTACCTATCACAAAAATTGTAGGCTATTACTGAAACATTAAAACTTTGTCATCTGGGCAATAGAATGAGTCCATTTGTAAGTGTTAAGTGATTCTTGAGGTAGAATTCTGTGCCTTGCTTTACTTTTATAATTTTTCTGGATTTTTATACTTACAGATAATGGAAGTTTCAGTCACCTGTTAAATCCAGGGTAAAATTTCTCAACCCATGTTTTTATATTTTGGGCCAATTTTCATGTCTTAGATGCTTCCATGTGACAAATGTCAGAAAGGTGTGAACTTGTACTCGAGCACCGCCAAGGGGCCATACTGGAAAGTCCAACACCCAAACCTCTGTGAGAGAGTTTTAGTAAATCATATCATTATATTCAGATTAGTCCTTCAGGACTGATGAAATAATTTACAATAATTTTATAAATTTTAATAATTTATAAAATTAATAATTTAAATTTAATAACTTTCCTTATAATAGCGATCATGGAAAAATTAGTATGGACTTTTTTGCATAGTAAATAGATAGGCTATTTACTTGAGCTTCAAAAGCATGACTTTTAGTATGTGCTTCAATTTTAAAAATAGTTTTTCTTTCAGATGATTTGCCTCTAGTAAATCATTAGTTCATTTTACATTTTTGATTCAAGTGTCCAAGGAAGTTAGACATTCAACTTCATAAGATGCCCATATCTTGAACAACCCAATGGCCTATCTACTATCAATAAGTGGTTGTGAATTCTTAAATCTCTAACATGTGGTGTGCTCTTGTTAAGAGGCAGAGTCCAAAAGTTTCAGCTTATACAACATACAATGTATTTGGATTATTTTTAAGAACCATAAAAAATATAGCATATTGGCTTAGCCAAATGTATATGACTTATACCAGTCATATAGGGAGTGGCTAGACTTACTTAGATTGAATGAGGCTTGACAATTACATGGGAAGTCATGAAAACATGTCAAAGGTGAAAGGCAGATGGTCGTGTGTGTCTTTTTCAAGCAATAAGGTTACCATAGTATGAGGGCAGCGAGAAGTGGAGCTAGAAGAATGCTCGCTGAGAGATTAATTGCCTCTGCTCAGCAAGAAGCAAAGTGGATAAACCTATTAAAGGTAGGCAATTGGCTGGTGGTTGAGTTTTTAAGCTTTTGCTTCAGCACTTTAAAGCACAGTCTGCCTTTTCTGTGCAAACAACAAGAGAGGTATAGCATGGTCACTTTGCCAAAGTCAGGAGTTCCATAATATCTGCTTAGGAAAGGGAAAAAAACCTACTTAACATTTGTATCCCAAGGGAGGGGCTCTGGAGCATGCGTTCTATGTAGCTCCAGTATTAACTGAGCTAAAAGAAATATGAAATAAACAATCATGTCTATCTCTAGCATCCCTGTTTGAAAAGCTAAGTGGACAAACACTGATGCTATCCAGTAGCCATCTGAGGAGTGTCAATATTGCAAGAGATATAACAGTTTTGCTATTTTGTATTTTGGAATTGTACATGATAATTGCAAAATAAAGAAGAGTTATCAGATGAGATGTGAACATAAAGATAAACACATAACTATGGGTGCCTAAAGGTAAGAAAATTACTACAATCTTTGTCAGATGAATAGTATTTTAAAATAGAAACAAGCAACAATAATTATTAGAAATCCTAACTTTTCAGAAGTGATTTTTTTTTTGGATTGATATGAGGGTACAAATGTTTAGGTTACATTGATTTTGTTTCTAAGATAAATTTCAAGTTGTGATTGAGCCCTTCACCCAGGGTGTGTGCTGTATACCCTTATGAGGTGCTCACTAGATGAGAATGTGCTACTCACTCTCCCTCCTCCCCTTTGTCCTTTGCTGTTCCTCCTCCTCCTCACTAAAATATACTTGTGTTTTCTTTTGGGTGGACATGTAGTTGTTTATATTTTGGTTTCCTATTAGCATTGAGCATATTGCATACTTGCTTTTCCATTCTTGTGATACTTCACTAAGAATGTGTTTTGACTCCATACAGGTAAATAGAAAAGATGTAACATTTCCATCCTTTTTTATGGCTGTAGAGTACTCCATGGTATATACAGTGGTTCTCAACTTTCCTAATATAGTTCCTCTGGGTAGTGACCCACATGTTGAGAACCACTGGTATATACAGTTTGTTAATCCATTCATGAGTTAATGGGCACTTGATGGGTTGCTTCCACATCTTGGCAATTGTGAATTGAGCTGCAATTAATATTCTAGTGCAAATATCCTCATGGCAAAATGATTTTTTTCTTCTGGGGTGATACCTAGTAGTGGGACTGTGGGATCAATTGGAAGGTCTACTTTTAGTTCTTAGAGAATTCTATATAGAAGTGAATAATTTTTGTTGAAAAATGATTTAAAAGCGTTTTAAAAGAAAAAAATTCAAAGATCAGTCTTTTTCTATGTAATCTTTATTATTCATAAACTTTGTTAATCATATGCCTTTGTATATATATGTTTAGATATCTACATAAAGTTAAATAGTAAACTAACAGCTTTCAATCTAGTTTTAAAGACACTCCTTATCAATATATCATGTAAAATAAAACATATACCACATTGAACTTATAACATCTTCCTTGAAAACCCAACATATATCCATCACCTTGTATATTTTATTTTTTTTCCACTAGTACTTTAGCACCCATTTTCTTACAATTTTTAACCAAAGAAACTAACTTCTGTTCCCTCTGAGGCACAGAGAAAACTAGGAAGTAAGTGATCACTGTCAGACATGCTCAAGTAACTTAGTAAACCAGAGTTCTACAATGACAACGGCTCCTGTGCCATAGCACACACTGCATATTCATACTGCGTGTCTTTTTTTTTTTTTTTGAGACAGAGCCTCAAGCTATCCCCCTGGGTAGAGTGCCATGGCATCACAGCTCACAGCAACCTCCAACTCCTGGGCTCAAGTGAGTCTCCTGCCTCAGCCTCCCAAGTAGCTGGGACCACAGGC
>CAUYQV010152396.1:0-19706 GCA_963574575.1 Galagoides demidoff
GCATGTGTAAACTGTGGTATATGTACACCGTGGAGTACTATGCAGCCATAAAGAAAGATGGAGACTTTAACTCCTTCAGGTTTACATGGATGGAGCTGGAAAATGTTCTTCTTAGTAAAGTATCACAAGAATGGAAGAAAAAATATCCAATGTACACAGCCCTATTATGAAACTAATTTATAGCTTTCATATGAAAGCTACAACCTAATTATAGCCTAAGAATATGGGAAGGAGGGAGGGGGAGGGGAAGAGAGAGGGGTGGAAGGGTTGAGGGAGGATGATTGGAGGGATCACCTCTATGGTTTGTCTTACAAGGGTACAAGTGAATCTTTCTAAAAGTAGAGTATAAACGTCTTAACACAATAACTAAGAAAACTGACATAAAGTCTATGTTAATCAGTTTGATGAAAATATTTCAAATTGTATATGAAAACACCACACTGTACCCCATGATTTCATTAATGTACATAGCTTATTTAATAAAAAAAAAAAAAAGAAGAAGAAGAAGATGAACTCTCATTGAAGTAAAGCTATTTTGACGTTACATTCTCTACCAGCTTAGGGCTTTTGCCCCCCAAATCTTATAACTGGACAACCGCAGAGACTCAACTAAAAAGCTCTTAGAAGTGATCAAGGAATATAGCAGTGCCTTCGGATATAAAATTAATACTTACAAATCAGTAGCTTTTCTATATACCAACAGTAGTCAAGCCAAAAACATAATCAAGGGTGCTATTCCCTTTACAGTAGTGCCAAAGAAGATGAGATACCTGGGAATTTATACCTAGGGCAACTGGAAAAGCTTAAGGTTTGAGAACAAGAGATTACACTTGATTATCCTTTGCATAGACTACTATGTCAGTTGCTGTTACACACACATTATAAAACTTTGCCTCAATTCTTTACTCTTACAAGATTTTATTTTAACCCATTTGCACACAGCACTTGCTTAATTGGGAAGAAGGTACATGCCTTGCACCTCCTATTTTGGAAAGCTATGAGGAATATTACACAGTGATGTACACAAGGTTTACTTGTGCAACTTGCCATTTGGTGACAAATTCTTGTCAGTCTGTGGACTAGTGGAAAGTATATGGAATTAGCAATCAAGAAAGGTAAAACGTGGTCCTGGTTCTGCTTCTACCTTGAATGCAAACTTGGACGAGATATTATTCCTTCTGGTTTCAGTTTCTTTTTCTTTTTTTTTTTTTTTTTTTGAGACAGAGCCTCAAGCTGTCCCTCTGGGTAGAGTGCCGTGGCATCACAGCTCACAGCAACCTCCAACTCCTGGGCTCAAGAGAGTCTCCTGCCTCAGCCTCCCAAGTAGCTGGGACTACAAGCACCCACCACAACGCCTGGCCATTTTTTGGTTGCAGCCACATCATTGTTGTTTGGTGGGCCCAGGCTGGATTCGAACCCACCACCTTAGGTGTATGTGGCTAGCACCTTAGCCGATTGAGCCACAGGCACCGAGCCCGGGTTTCAGTTTCATTTTATCATTCAGGCATAGAATAATACCTCCTCTGAGAAGAACTTGGGCTTCCTAAACGTGGTGGAGAATCAAATGCATTAAAAAAAATAAATAAACAATTCTCCTAAAACACAAAGGTAGATATTACACACACACACACAAAATCTCCTAACAGTAGAAACAGGAGGGGGCTTCTTTCTATACTTCCTTTTTCATCCTTTACACACATTGCTGATAAATTTGGTTATTGATTCCTAAACTCACCACATACGATTGCAGAGTAGAGACAGATTCAAACTGAGGATTCCTGCGCACTAACATCGGGGAAATAAGCTTACATGTTGCTATGGGTTGAGACTATGTCTTTGTTTTCTGTAATCACTATGACATCTAGCATGTATTAGGCACTCAATGTAGATGTTTGCTGAAATAAAAGTGATATGATCAACTCATTGATTTTTTTTAAAGAAAACTCAAAGATTCAAAGGAAATTAATGCCTAGGTCAGTTAGAGTGGGAGCAAAGGGCCTGAGCTGTCTTGATCCCTAAAATTATGGCGGTAAAGTACCCAATGGAGTATTAATTTTGCACCTGAAGAAATAGACAAATGATGGATAACAAACTCTATTTTAAAAGGCAGGAAAATCTTTTCTATATCTCTACAATAAATTCATTTACTCTTTTAAAAATCTAAACTGTTAAGTATGACAGAAAATGGGCTATTTAGAATAAACTATTGTTTATTTGTACACAATTATTTATGGGCCATACGCTATGTGCTGGGGGAAACAAACATAGCATAGATATACCCTCATAAAGTCTGCATTCAACTGGGATAAACAGGAAAGAAGCAAGAAGACACAGAAATCCATAGAAATTGAGTGACTGAGATTCTCCTTTAAGAAGACATCATAAGTCCATCTGAGGAACAATTGAGAAATTAAGTGTACATGTGCTTTAAAAGGTAAATCCACCTTAAAAATGCAAACGTTTCACTAATAAAAGATATAAAGAAAACCATCAGTTATTAATGTTCCTCTTATTACTATGTAAACAGATTTGAAGAAAGTGAAAAAAATCAAATTGCAATAGCATATCGTACATATATATGTGTGTATATATATGAGTTCACTCTTGATTGTGTATTGAAAATGTCTTCAAGGGCTTTCATTTCAAAAAAATACATATAATGTTTGATTTCCTTTTACGAGGGACTTGTATCACTGTTGTAATTTTAAGTATTTTTAATGCAAAAATAATCAATGGGATGTTCATGGGCCTCCATAAATAGGCATGTGTGCATTCAAAAGAATCAGAATGTGTGTAAGATGGCAGCCATTAAACATGAAACATCTCTGCTGTACCCAGCTTGGGTAATGAGGTAGAGAGAAAAATTCATCAAGATGAACTTGGAGATAATTCCTTTAGCACAGAAGGCAGAAATGTTAATTGATGGATATGATACCCACACAGGACAACACATTTAGCTCCCAAACATGACCGCTGTAGCTGGCCATGTAAAAATAAAATAAAATAAAATAATAAAATAAAGTAAAATCCTCCTGAATTGAGGCGTTGGGAAAGACGAGATGATTTTATGAGGCATCAAATATCTATTTTTCACTGATATAAGGACCTTGGTCCAGTTAGAACATTTCATTGATCTTTGGGGCAAAAAATCAATAAAGGATCTCCCTTTTCTCTTCCTTTTTGTACCTTTTAAAAATTATTATTATTAACTTTATGAAAGATGAAGTATAGAGAGAAAGAAAAATATTCTGCTTTTTGAGTGACACTGTGCCCATTAGAAAACATTGCGCAGATCTATGACCATTTTCTTAGGTGAGTGACTTGAGAAACATGGTCACGATTTTAAAACTCATTGTCAAGGTGAACAAACTTCATAGTGAACTCACTTGGAGCCTCACATTACTGCGGATGAAAACAAATCTTCCTGATCCCAACAAATCCAAATTGAAGACTGCCTGCCTAGACAAATCCCGGTTTATCAGTCAGGCTGCTGGGAGGAAGCTAATCTGAGGACCAGATCCCCCATGTCCAGCCTGCCTGACAGTCCCCCCTCTTTCACTCTGCATTTTTCTCCTCTGAGCATGAAGGTTATTTAAATGGAATGGCTATTTTAGACAGAGAGCCCAAACACCAGAAACAAAACAAACTTTAAAAAAGGCAGAGGTGAGAAAGATGACTACAGTGTTTCTGATCAAAATTCAAGACCCTCCCCTTCCCATTAGTAACAATTTGCATTTTCTTGGCGCATAAAAATAACTCTCAAGAACAAAAGAGGGAGACAGAGGCTTGGAGTTAAGCAGAACTGAATTGTATAACCCAATTATAGCCCAAGAATATGGGGAAAGGGGAGAGGGAGGGGAAGGGAGGAGGGAAGATGGGTGGAGGGAGGGTAATTGGTGGGATCACACCTATGGTTCATCTTATAAGGGGACATATGAATCTTTCTAAATGTAGAATATAAATGTCTTAACACAATAACTAAGAAAATGACATGAAGGCTATGTGAACCAGTTTGATGAAAATATTTCAAATTGTATATAAAAACAGCACACTGTACCCCATGACAGTATTAATGTACATAGCAATGATTTAATTAAAAAAATTAATGGAAAAAAAAAGAAACAGGGGTCAACAAATTATGACCCACCAGCCAATCAGGCCATCTACTTGTCTTTATAAATAAAGTTTTATTGTCTCACACACACACACACACACACACACACTCACACAAAGAAATTCTGACTTGGCTATACGCTATTTATACAACCTTGGGTGAGTTACTTCACCTCCTGAAGCCTCAGCCTTCTCTTCTGTGTGCTGGAGATGATAATGCCCACCTGGGCAGTATGTGAAGATTAAGTGACAAAATGCAAGTTTGGGGCACCCCATGTCACATGGTGAGCACTCAATGTTGGCAAGTACTATCACTGAGAGAAGAGCAGTTAAATTCTGAGTTGAGATGCTGATGCAAATCGGAGTAATTGGCCAAGGAAAATGCTGGAATTAGGGACTGTTCCAGAATGGCATGGGTAGGAATATAAAAATGGGTAGTTTCATCCCTGCTGGCAAATCACAGCTCCATGAATGTAATGAAAGCTTTGGGTGAATTGTGTCATTTCTGAGTTCTGATAGCCTCTCTTTAAATGGAGTATTTAAACCCTAATCCTAATGCACTGAGATCATGTAGCCCCATTTTTTTTTTTTTTTTTGGAGACAGAGCCTCAAGCTGTCCCCCTGGGTAGAGTGCCATGGCATCACAGCTTACAGCAACCTCCAACTCCTGGGCTCAAGTGAGTCTCCTGCCTCTGCCTCCCAAGTAGCTGGGACCACAGGCGCCCACCACAAGACCCGGCTGTTTTTTGGTTGCAGCCGTCATTGTTGTTTGGCGGGCCCTGGCTGGATTCAAACCCGCCACCTTAGGTGTATGTGGCTGGCACCTTAGCCACTGGAGCCCCATGTAGCCCCATCTTAACATCCCATATGATAAAGCACTAATTTCAAACCTCTGAAGGTATTTGCAAGTATATTCCATTTTTTGCTGGCATCCCTCAAAAGACATTATAGAGGATTTAAATACACAGTTAATCAGTCTTTGCACTCTCCACTTTACTCCCTGCAGCTGCCCCAAAGCCTCTCTTCTCAAATACTTGTGAAAAACTTAACTCTTCCCCAGTATCACCAAGGCATTCTTCTCTTCACTCATTTCTTCTCCCTAGCAATATCTTATTAATTAAATCAGTGGAGGTTTTATGTTTGTTTGTTTGAAACAGAGTCTCACTCTGTGCCTTGAGTAGAGTGCTGTGGCATCCCTGCTCACAGCAAACTCAAACTCTTGGTCTCAGGCAGTCCCCTTGCCTCAACCTCTTGAATAACTGAGACTAAGATGCCCACCACGATTCCCAAAGATTCTAATTTTTTTTAGTAGAGAAAGTGCTCTCACTCTTGTTCAGTCTGATCTCAAACTCCTGAGCTGAGACATTCGCCATCCTCAATCCTCAGCCTTCCAGACTGCTAGGATTACAGGTGTGAGCTACCGTCCCCTGCCTGATTAGTGTTTTTAGCCTCTCTCCCACCAAGAAAGAATCCTTCCTCTTTGAGATAGAATAACATGAGGAAAATTGAGATGGCTATTACAGATGCTTCCCTTTGGGGTTAAACATCTTGGGAACATTAAAAATGTTTATTCTGAGCTGTGCCTGTGGCTCAGTGAGTAGGGTGCTGGCCTCATACACTGAGGGTGATGGGTTTAAACCCGGCCCCGGCCAAACTGCAACAACAACAACCATAGCTGGGCATTATGGCAAGCACCTGTAGTCCCAGCTACTTGGAAGGCTGAGGCAAGACAATCACCTAAGCCCAAGAGCTGGAGGTTGCTGTGACCTATGACACCACAGCACTCTACCAAGGGTGATAAAGTGAGACACTGTCTCTTAAAAAATAAATAAATAAATAAAAATGTTTATTCTCTCACAGCTGCCTTATCAGATGGTTGTAAGAAACAAATGAGGCAACATATAAAATTTAAGCAAAGCGATTGGACATAGTAAGTGCTCAATAAATCATGTTACTCTTACCAGTACTACCCTTGGGCTGAGGATGATCCATACTCAGCAAATAGGAGAAGAAACAAGCAGTTAAGTTTAGAATGCAGAGAACCAGGTTCCACCCTGTTCAGAGGTATTAACATTACCATCCTTACAAATTTGACATTTTGCCTGCCTAGACATATTAGCTGACCTCCTTGGAAATGACTCTTATTCTCCCAGGGAATCTACCAAGCTTTTAACTACACTGGTCCTCCCTGCCAGTGCAAATGGTGACCCTTATCCTAGAATTTCAGAATGCTTTGTGTAGCAGCCCATATAGCCTATGGCTAGGAGGAGTGAGAGTTATAGGAAATACCTGTAATGGAACACCTTGGTGAAAAGGGCATGGAGAGAGATTTGGTTCTAACAAGCATGAGTGAGCTCGTGAGATGAGAGCATTGGTGAATTGGCAGAGTCTACAACCTGTGGTGTTGAGAGGCAGGAGCTCAGCCTTATATTAGGCTGGAGGAGAAGGCAGTTAAGAGGCATGCGCATGCTATCACGGATCCACTTACTCTGACTCTGTCTTCTTTCCTGCCTGCAGAATGTCAGCACGGTGTCTCTGCTGAAGATTACCAAGCTCTGCTACAGACTAAGAGCTATCTGTTCTAAGAAGACCTTTACTCTAAGATACTCTGTCTCTCTCTCTCTCTCTCTGTCTCTCTGTCTCTCTCTCTTTCTCTCTCTCTTTCTCTCTCTCTCTCCAGCTAAAGTAGATAGCCCTCAAGCACCTACGAGAAACTGTTCCTGAGCAGGGTAGCTTAGTGGTCTGTGTCCAGAACCTACCTAAGCTGGGCCCAAGACCTGACCAGTCCTGGGCCCTGACAGTTTTGTCATACCAACATATATTAGTAAAAATCGTTAAGCATGATGGTATTCTCATGGCATGAATTCAGATTTTCCTATCATCAGAATAAGGAATATTTCCTGCCGAATCATTTGGCTGGACTCTTGCTGATCCAGACTTCTGTTTTTCCCTTTAAGCTGAGTAAGACCCAGGCTGCTGCAGTCTTAAATGGCATTGCCAAACAGTGAGGCATTGATTCAGGTTTGCATGCACCAGTAGAATGTTTATTTATCTGCCCTAGCTTCTTCCTTTGGGCATTTTTTTGACAATACTTTTGGGAACTGGTCACATAGTAACAGATATAATTGATTAGGGAGGCTCCCTCCCCCTGCTTGTACACATAGCTTTAAAAATCAAGCTTTAATTTTTGCAGAGGTTTATCGATAGTATCCAGCTCCGACAGCCCCAGTCTCCCTACAAGAACTGCAAGGGGGTGAAATGGACTTAGTAATGCCTTTGACTTTCATTACTCAGCCAGATTGTGGAGTCTATCAATTATCCCAGCATTGACAGTCAGGTGAATTAATTGGTGTATTTGACAAGGACAGCTATTACCCTATGTTGTTCTGACAGCTGGTTTTGATATCGGGAATTTGTCAACCTCCCCTTCATGGGAGTAGTGGGAGGGATGGATGAGTGAATCAGGAGAGGACATTCAGAATTCTCTCCCCACCCCCAGCAGGGGCAGACAGCCCTCATCCTGATTAGAATGACTGACATTCTAAGCTGAGCATCCCAACACACATCAGACCGTCCCAGTACACAACCTCCACTGAGTGGGACTGACAAAATGAGAAAAGGACCCCCAAAAGTTAAGGAGGAGGAAACATTTTCATGACGACTTTACGTGCTTGGTTAGACTCACTGTGATCTACTTTTCTGGGCTTGTTCTTCTGGGACAAGTGGATTTTCTGTCCTGATCAATAGGTAAAGTGGCTTCCGATGGCGGTCATACATGTGGCAGCCTCTGGCAGCTTTATTTGAGAAGATTTTTGAAGCATGGAGATGCAAATAATAAACAACAACTCTTAAAGCTTTAAGATTCATATTATTCTAAAAAACCTTCTGCACTTTCTACATCACCTTTTCGGAATTCTCATAACTACGTGACTTGGGCCAATGGGAAAAAAAAAGGAAAAGAAGAAACAGGATTGCTCCTGACTTTCTGTGTGACTGAAGAAGTTATACTCCTTCTCTAGAGTTCTACAACTTGCCTGAAAAATGGGAAAAGTAGCTGTTCTACGGTTTTCAAATACAAAGGATAAGGGAGGCGGTGAGACTGGGGTAGAAACTTGAAGTCTTTGGAAGAACAGGCACAGTTAACCCAAGTCATTACTCGCACATTTCTCCCGGGTTTTTTGCTGGGTAAGAAAGAAGAACCAAAGTGCTGATTTCATTGGGACGCTGTAAGGCCAGGTGTTAATCACGCCATGCTACAGTCATTTCGTGGAACTAGTCTCGGACATTAATGCTGACCATGTGAGTTAACAACTCAGTAGGTCTGCGATTGTCCAGGGTTGAGCAAGAAGTGCTGAGCAGTAAATGTAATCCACAATCCATAAAATTAAGCCTGGTGGAGAAATGCAGTTCAAGGACATTTAAAACAGTGAAGTGAGAGGGAAAGCAAAACTGATGTTCAGTTACATTTTCTGGGTGGCATGTTGGACTCATGGTGTGGAAGTGACCCCTTGAAAAGGTTAATGTCAAAGCAACTGCCTCCACCATAAGTGAGAAGCTGAGCCTTTCCCTTAGGACGTGATTAGGTCTTTGGGAAGCTTGTAGAGGGGTTTCTGGAAACTCTCTGCTGTGGATTCCCTCTCAACTGCTGAACACACCCTGCCATTAATCTTCCTCCTGAGCGCTCAGTTCCTGTTCATAAAACGATTGTTGCTTCTTGTTTTCTGCCCTCATTATACCCACCTCTCTCAATCCCCTCCCTGAGATTCTACTGTGAAAGCCGAGTTGGAGGCAGGAGGGGTGGGTGGTGTGAGAGTACAACAGACAGGCAGAAGCAGACTCTCCGCCTCGTGGTGTATCTGAAAGCTCACTCACCAGCCTTCCAAGCTTGGGCCCACCAGACAATGGCCGTGCCAAATGGGCACGCAGCCTCCACGTAGGCGGCACCACTGTTGTGGAACTCACTGCACCCATGCCGTTCCCCCTGCATCTTTGGAAGTCTCTGAATATTAAACTATCTCTACTAAATTGACCTGAAATCTGACCTAGAATTCCCACCATTAGTTAAAATTCTAGCCTCGTGATGTCATATAAAACAAACCCAACCCTCTTGGTAGAATAGAGCCTTGAACATAGCTAACCCAGGCCTCATGAGCAGGATGAGTGCAAATTTTGTGAGACCTGAAAGGTATACAATCCGAGAGGCTCTCTTTAAGAAAAACTGCTATAAAATTACTAATATAAAGTTAGGTTCCAAAGTAATTTTATTTTAAATTTAAAAAATCCTAATAAACTATGACTTTTTACAAAGCTGACAATAATCCAAACATCAGAAGAGCAAAGGATAGTGCCTACAACCCCAGCCTTGTACCTTCGTGAGATGATTGACTTCATGAGATGATTGACGATGGGTAAGCCAGCATGGTGAAAGACTATGTTAATCATAATTTTATTAATTTATTGCCCAACACATTTTTGTTACTTTTTTTATTTCCTAAATTTTTTTGGAAAAACTCTTTGACATTGATTTTGTAGTATATTTCTTTAATAAAAAAGATAATTTAGTCTTTCTTCTATCACTAAAATTTGTCTATTACTTTTGATGGTTTAGAATTTTCTTTTTTAGTTATACCAGTTGTGATGGGGGAATATCCTGAGTCTTCAGTACTGTTGTCGAATTGGGAGAAACTCCTCAAATTTGTTTACTGGGTTTCTTTTTATAGGAGCTTGAAGACTTAAAAGAATTTTTCGTAGACCAGCTTCTGGCTCTAAACATTTCATGCTTGGCTTCTCTACACCACTCATAAACCTCTGAGGCCAGGCACTAGGTGACATTTTCATAGTGCCTACAGCCCGAGCCTTGTATTGCCATGACATGATTGAGGATGGGTAAGCCAGCACAGTGAAAGAAAGATTCCTAAAAGTCATTTTCACCCCAGAACACCTAAACATAATTAACTGCATACCAAAGTGAGTGCAAATCACAAAATACACCTCACCACACTCAAATGAAATGAATCCCATCTCAGCTTCTCCTTAGCAAGAACTGAAAATACCCATGGCCACTCTTGACATAAAGAGGCAAAGCCCAAGGCCAAGCCTAACCCTAACCCATAAAGGGCGTGCAGGGAGGCAAAGCCCTAACCCTGACCCTAAAGTGGAAAGAGACAGTGGCCTTAATCAACCGTAGTTACAGTATCATTCTTTTGCAATTGTCATTAAAACTGAGCACCACGTGGACAACTTGTTGGCCCTCTCACTAGGTCTCAGGAGGGACTCTGCAAAGGAGGGTCTCTGAATCTTAGGCTCTGCAAACTTCATAAAAACCTACCTGTGCCTGGGAATCCTCAAAGGAGAAATAATCCTCCCCGGACAGAAACTTGACTTCCCCGTAAGATTGCCCCTTCAGATCAGTGAGGAGGGAGAAAATGAGGAGCATCAGACAGGTACAGGAAGCGGCCAATCACACACCCTCTGGTAGCCATCGCTCTTAAACATGGCACAAAGCATAAGCATTTTTTTTTTTTTGTATAACATGCATTTATGGGCAATCTGAGTGATACTTTTGGAGCTGTTATATTAGCTTGCAGTAAACGTCTGTGTATTCCCAAGGCATTAGCTACAGAATGGTAAAACTGGCATTAAATCGAACTTTATACAGCCAGAATCACGATGGTTTGGGAAATCAGTTTTACTTAGGAGGGAAACACTTGCGTGCCAGTCACGTGACGTTTCTATGACACGTATAACCATTTACCTTCTCATTCCTTGACTATGGCATGAGAAAGAAAAAGCTAGATAGAATTCACACATGATGAATGGATGATATGGCTTCTCTCTTTTTGTACTTAATGTATACTGGTATTCATTTCTTTAAAAAAAATTTGTATTTTATATAATATCTTCCCAGCTAGTCTTCAAGTTTCTCAGGAAGAGGATTGTGTTCTCCCCTTGGACAAATTCTTGTGTCCTCAGAATTTTTAATTTGCCTCCTGTAAAGCAGGCATCAAGCAATATTATTAATAAGCTTTTACATCATTGAGATTAGTCCCAACTTTCTTCCTCTCCAGATTTTCCTTCTTCCCTTACTTTTTTTCTGCTTCCTCTATCCTTCTCTGTCCTTCTTCTGTAATCCATCCTTCTGTCTTTTTTTCTCTTAATTCTACCTCCAGGCTTTGGCAGCAGAAGCAGTTTGAATTCTGGCTCTGCCAGAAACTTACTGGCTCTGTGGTTTTAAGTGTAAGACTTAGCTACGCTGACCTGCATTCCGGCACCATAAAATAGGACTAAGATGTCCTCTCAAAATCACTGCGTTATGCTACAGTTTTATTGCAAATATTTTGCAAATACCTCCTTCCCTTTACTATCCTGAAATGAAATTCACAAATGACATAACTTATATACACACATAATAAAAAAGCAATATAATAGGCATGTGATATAAAGATGGTATAAAAGGAAAGTAAGTAAAAATAACTTATGCTCAGGCACTGTGATGCTAGGTGATATAATGAAGGGGTCCAATGTTTGCACCTACCTTTTTTACCATATACGTGACAGGTACAAATACAGACCAGTACTAGTATGTTGTATTCATGTTCAAGTACCACAAAGTACAAAATAAAGTGCCATCTCCTATCAGTTTATGGAATAGTTACATTCTTGGAAAGTTGTAGGTATATAAAAACTATACAAAACATACTTTGTAAGTACACTTAAGTCAGGTTCTAAGGTTGAGATAATTATAAACAAGCTTTCACCTCTGTGATTGTTCAGATAGACCCTTTGAAAATCATGTAGGATGCAGGACAAGTCCTCCTCACACGGAAATGTTCCCACACAGTGCAGTTAATCTAATATAATGGATCCATGGTCCCCACCTCCAACTGGGTGTCCAACAAATCAGTTCAATTCTGACACCGAGGTTCTGGAGTTAGTATTGACCCCACAAGACTCCCCACAAATGGGATACCCAAGCTACCCACATCTCTGACCAACCAGCTACAAATTGGGGGGTTGGCATGCTCACCTCTGGGGTTGATAATTCACTAGAACAAACCACAGAACTTAGGAAAGTGCTAGACTTGCTATTACAAATTTGTTGTATAAGATATAATTCAGAAACAGCCAATGAAAGACATTCAAAGGGCCAGGTTTGGGGTACGAAGGAGGAAAGTACAGAGGTTTTTATGCCCTCTGTGGCAAGCCACCCTCCTAGTACATTGATGGGTTTATTTACTAACTAGGAAGCTCCCCACACACCATTGTGTAGGGGGTTTTATGAAGATTTCATAACACAGTTGTGATTGGTTTAATCATTGGCTATCAATTCCAGCCTTCCTTTCTTCCCCAGAGGTGAGGCAGGGCTGCTGGAGGAGGGGCATCTTTTTGATGACCATCTTCTGCCCTGAAGATGTCTATCCCCACCCCTCTCACCTGAAGAAACATCTCTTTAACATATAAAATGCAGTTATCATTCAGGTGATTTCAAAAGTCTCAGAAGCTCCGTGCCAGGAACAGCAGACAAAAACCAAATACTTGTTTTTTATCATATAACACACTTCCCCATCAATGCCAGTAGACCTCTTCAGTTTTTATGACAACAATTTCCAAAATGCTGCTTGGAAGTGATATTCCCTTGACTGAGAGCCGCCAAAATAGTAAATCTCTAAGTAGCTAGTTCAGTGCTCAGATTACAGCAGAGGTGCTGTCAACGTTAGCTGCCTTTTCTTTCTCCTTTCTGTCTTCTTGCCCTGCATCAGCTGCATGTGCCTCGAAGCTCTAAGGACTTCCTAAAGGCAGGAGGACAACTATTTCCAAATCATTCCACTGGGGAAAAGGCAATGAGAAAAACAAACATCAGTTAACTAGAAAAAAAAAATCTATTCCCATCCCTTACTGGTTTTTTTTTTTTTTTTGCTCTGCAAGACATCTGTACTCTATCCGTGTACACGCCCCCCTAATTAACTTATTGGTAGATAGAAACTTCATCATGTTCAAATAATTTAGAAGCAGCTGCAAAAGGATTAAGGCAATAATCTTGGTTCTGTTTGTTTCAAATGATATTGAAAACAAAGGTGACATCAGACTTCCCTATGGGCTCCTGTTTCATTTCACAGGGAAATTGAAAAAGGATTGCCTGTTAAGGAAAGAACACATTTGGCAACAGAAATCCCAAAGAGTACCTTTGTGGTACTGACAAGAGCCAGAGTAAGCTGAAGCTCCTGGTTCTCAGGAACGTGTGTCTCTTGGGAATGACCACAAAACTTTTAATGTGGTGCTGGGGGCAAAAAGGGGATAAAATGATAATAAATTGGGTTAATTAAAATTCTTTCTGGAACTCATTGTGATGCTCTTATCTTCCAGTTCAGAGTGCATTATGGATGTTAACTCCTTTACCCTCATAACTTTTTTGGAAGTCATTATAGAACAGAGACAAGATAGTATTTCAAAAGACAAAGTACGTAAGAGGGCAAAGAGAACAATTGTGATGGACATACAGGTGAAGGGGTGAAAATCTCTCAGATTATTTGCTCTTATAGAAGTAGTGGCATATTGATGAGATTATGTGGAAAAAACAGTATCAGATAAATCTTGAGGTTTTCATTAAATGTCACTTAGCATTTGATGTATTATGTACAATAATAATAAATGTCTCCTTGGTTCCAAGCATCAAAATAAGCATTTCAAATTCTCATTGCAGCACAAGGTAGGTTTTATTATCTCATTTTATAGATGAGAAAAACTAGGCTCTGGGAGGTTATGTACTTTGCCAAAGATCAAACAGCTAGAAAAAAAAGAAACAGAAACTAGGTGGAAATAGACTCTACTTGACTTCAGAGCTCTTCAATTTCCCACTTCCTTCCTGTCTCTGGTTTAAAATCTCCTGTCCAAGAAATTTTGGAGGATTTGGGGCAAGATGGATGACTAGAGATGCTGGTCACCAGATCGTCTCAGAAAACAAGGAAAAGTTTTAAGGGGCGGGGGGAAGAACATAGCTTAGTTGTAATTCTGAGGGAAAGTGCCAGAATCTATCAGAAATTCCATGGGAAGAAGTTATGGAGCAGAAAAAATAAAAAAAAAAAAAAAAAGGAGCAAAATTTTAGCAGAGATCAACCCCTGAGAAACTGGAAGCTATGTGGAGAAAAAAAAAGACAGTCTTTCTATCTGGGGTGGGATTATGGGCAGGGAAGCTCTCAGCTCCTGGCACCATGGTTGGTGAGCTCAGCTAGTCTGGGTTGCTGCTCATGACCTGGAAGGAGATCCATGGGGCAATGGAAAAGAGAATAACACCATACCCAGTTCTGACAGCCAGACTGCGAACCCCACATGGCTCCTGCCCCATGAGCTGACCTCTCACTTGGTGGGGCTTCTTTGGGTTTTCCCTGGTGGCTATCCCCAGCAGACTAGGAGCTGACTCTCAACATCTGCTGAGATAGCTGCTGAGCCTGCTTTTGTGGAGCCTGAATGTATGTCAGACCCAGCCCCATCCAGCCTCACTCTTCTCCACACCTCTGCTATGGTGGAGAATAAAGAATCTTCTGAAAACTCCAGGGCTCCCCCCACTGCCTGTGGTAACAGAGTGTTTCTCCTAGGGGACTAGAGCTCGTCACAATTCCCTCCAAACAATTCTGCATTAGGCTCTTTCCTGCAAGTGCTACCTACTGTCTCAGAGTTTAAACTAGATGTTCCAATGTAATTCACACTGTTAAAAAGGTCACAGGGCTGGGGAAAGGGAAAGGATTTCAAAGGCCTCCATCTTTCCTTGTCACCAAGAGGCAGAGAATCTGCTCACACACATTGTATACCACTGGTATATTAATTGCATTATACCACTGATATATTAAATAAATAGCAATTGAGTAAACCACCACTGTAAGGGATCCATTCATAAACTAGACGCCCATCAAAACACTCAGAAGCAAGTCAAAGACCTTTACTCAGCATATGCTACAAACACACCCTGAAGTGTAATAAAGAAAAAAAAAAGCCCCATCTAAGCAATGAGATACCATCTTACTCCTATCAGGATGGCCATTATTATAACGTCAAAAATCAGTAGAGGCTGGTGTGGATTCCAAGAGAAAGGAACACTTATAGACCCTTAGTGGGACTGCAAATTAGCACAATCTCTATGGAAAACTGTATGAAGAGCCCTCTAAGAAATAAATGGAGACCTACCATTTGATCTAGCAATCTCACTTCTAGAAAGCTACCCAAAAGAAATGAAGTCATTTTATCAAGAAGACACCTGTGCTCAAATGTTTATCACAGCACAATCCACAATTGCAAAGATGTGGAATCAATCTAAGTGTCCATCAATTCATGAGAGGATAGAGAAAATGTAGTAGATGTATCATGGAGTAGATGACACATGGGCACAAAGTGAAGTAAAGGACAGTGTAAACCAAGAAGGACGGAGTGCGGGAAGATGGACGTGGGATAAAAGATTACCTATTGTATTGGGTACAATCAACACTATTTTGGTTGTGGGTATACCAAAAGCTCTGACTTAAGCATTTTATGAGGTGTCTGGGTAACAAAAACACTCGTAGCTCCTTTATATTTTGAAACAAAAATAAATTTTTAAAAAGAATTTAAAAAGTTTTACACCCATTGATTTCTACACGGTTTGTGATATATCCCACATGGTGTATTGCAAAGATACTTTTGAAATGTTTCATTTCTCTTAGGAACATTTTATATTATATTTAGTAGCTTGTTTACAGACTACAGAAGAGTAATATACATGATAAGTATCATAGGCATAGTGTAAAAGATAAATTATGGAACTTGATACAGATTAAGGGGAGAAATGCCATATAAATTAAAAGTAAAGAATATACTTTTAGTATTAGCAAGGACTCATTCATACCCACATTGCTATGTTACTTACCTAAACAATGTTTTAATGACATAGGCATTATGCTAAATAGGAATCAGTTCATTAAATTCTCACAACCTTATAATGGAGATGCTAATATTATTACTATTTTACAGACAGGAATCTGGTGCTTAATAGGTTAAGTCACTTACTTTGTAGCACAGGGTCAGTAAGCAACAGAGTAGACATGCAAATCCACTTCTGCCTACTTAGAGCCCACTTTAAGCCACTATACCACACCAATTCTATAAAATGGTTTTTCTGATGGTGATACAAACATTTTGTTCTGTTTTGTTAGATTTCATAAGATGAGATTGTATAGAATCCTTGCATAAGTAAATATGTTGAATTGGCCCATTCAATTAAGTATAATGATTAATTATAAGTGTAATTAAGCCCCCAGTATATTCTAAGATAGTTTGACTTTTAAAGACAGGAATTGTTCTGAACTCTATCTGTTTGAGAGTAACATTTAATTGAATAGTTCATGTGAACAAGCTCTTCTTTGTAAACAATTCACAGTTAATAAACAGAAAAAAAAAATTAGAGAAGTCATTATTTTGTGCTCTCTACTGAAATGACAACTCTAATCGATGTCATGAATGACTGCTAAAGCATTAAGTGAAAAATAGATGGGACCTTTCTAACAGGTAGATCACCTCAACTCAGTAATCTTAAGTGATACGGCACAAAGTACATAGAACTTCCTATGAAATATTTTTAACTAAAAACCCCAAGAAACAAAAAAACTCCCTTACAATTCAAAGAATTCATATCTAATCAAGCCACTAGCTGTTTTAGTCTACAGAAATGTGACATACCCATCTGATAAAGGACTCCAGAATATGGTTACTCTAATCCAGAATGAGGGACTTACTGAAAGACATATGTATCACCCAGGTCCTTCAACAAATAAAAACCAAGAAAACTCAGAGAACTTTCATTGATTTTCAAAGACCATAAAACATATTCATCATATAGAATGTATACACTGTATTTGAAGCCTGATTTAAACAAGGCAGCTATAAATAACAAAAAATAAGTAAATTGATCTTCTTATCCTAGAATAAATTCTTCCTCTTCTTTTGTGGTAAAGTAGTACTAAATCTTTCAGAGATGGGATAGGCACATGTTTAAAAATATAAATTAAATTTAGAGACAAAAGAAACATTTGATTAAATTTGACCACATAAAATGAAATAAAAAGTTTGCAGGACAAGAAACACCATCTTAAAAACATCAAACGGTAGCCCAAACTGGGGTGGGATGGGGAAATATTTACAACGTATACCATAGACAAAGGGTTAATCCACTTACAACATGCTAAAGAATTTTTTTAAATTCAGGGATTAATGAAAAAAAAAAAGCATGTTAGAAAAATGAAAAAAAAAAAAGACATCAACAAACAATTCACAAAAGAAGATATATTAATAAAATGGCCCTTAAACATATGAAAAAAGTTTCGGATTTACTGATCATTGGATAAATGCAAATTAAATCAACACTGACTTACCTACCTTTTCTCACCTATTAGACTGGTGTAAATTAACAACATATTCTGTTGGCAAGACAACAAGGAAACAAAGCAGTCTCTTCATCACTGGTGAGGATGCAAACCAGTATGTCCATTCTTGAGAGTTATTTGGCAATATCTGACAAAACTCCATATGTGCTTACTCTTTGACTCAACAATTCTACTTCTAGGAACGTACTCTGAAGACATACATCCAATGATACGTGGTACATACACAAAAGACTATTCATTGGCTGTAATTGCAAAATATTAAAAATAACTTAAATATTCATATATGTGTATCGGATGGTGGTTGAATAAACTATGGGCTCATTCACTCAATGGGGTGCAGGTAACTATTTTAAAAAGCTGGAGTGATTTCTAGTATATTCTGTTACACAAAAAAGCAAAGAATAAAGTGTGTGTTTATATAGAGAGAGAGAGAAAGAGAGAAGAGCAGGCTAACTTTCATGTAAAGAAGGAGATATAAAAAATAAGTTGGTATCTGCTCACTTGTGCAAAAGAAATGCAAGGAGGATGAACTAGAACTAATCAGACTAAGTACTGAAAGTTGGTGGGTGGAAACAGAGTAGAAAACAATGGGGTAGCAGGGATGAGGGAGAATGGCTGTTTTCTGAGAATATCACTTTTACTATACAGCTCTGATTCTTAGTATATTTAGCATATCCCCAAAATAAATTTTAAAAGTTAAAATTGATATGAGGAGAGTCTCCATGGATTACAACAATAAAAATAAACCTAACTACGTGACACATTAATAATATAACTACACCAAAAGGAGAGAAGCAAAGAAATAACCTAAGTAACTTGTAATTGTATATTATTGGGCTAAAGACAAAATGAATTTTACACAAATATTATATTCAAGTTGGTAAGTTAAATTTTCCAGAAGTATGGGACTAACAATTCTAAAACTCTCTGTGTATATTCCAGGATTGAACAAATAAGCAAATGTATTGTGGATAAGGAAAGCCTGGTCTCTCATTGTCAGAGAAAGGGGTTACAAGTAAGGAAAGGGAGAAGGCTAGAATGAATGTTACAGGGCTTGGGGAATCAGAGGTATGAGCATAAAGTCATGGTTTTAGACAGATTAGATAGATAGAAAGAAATGGTTAATTTTATGTGTCTACTTGACTGGGCCACAGGGTACCCAGATATTTGGTTAATCATTATTTAGAGTGTTTTTGTGAGAGTGTTTCTGGGTCAGATTAACATTAAATTGGTAAACTGAGTGAAGTAAATTGCTCTCCCCAATGTGGATGGGTCTTACTCAGTCTTTTAGAGCCCTGAATAGATAAAAGGCAGCAGCAGAATTAGCTCTCTCTACCTAACTAGGATATTAGTCTTCTCCTGTGTTTGAAAACTTCTCCATCAGTTTTCCTGGCTTTTAGGCCTTGGGATTCAGACTGGAACTACTGGCTTTCCTGAAGCTCCAGCTTGTGGATGAGAAATTATGGAACTTCTTAGCCTCCAAAATTGCATGAGCCAATTCCTTACAATAAATCTCTTTATACATATATAAACATAAAAGTATTTGTATAGAATATACATATTTCTATATGATGAATATAAAATGTGTATGTAAATAGACATACATATTTTTTCTATTGATCCCATTTCTCTGGAGAACTCTGACAGGTAGATAATGGATATACAGATAGATTTATAGATATACAATAGATATAAAATATCTATAATAATATATAATAAAATAAAGATAAAAGATATAAATACAAAAATAATGATACTTCTGTAGAAATGTGTATGTTTTGCATATTTCTTTCTCTAGTCAGAAGGCCTAGAATCAATGATGATACCCAAGTAGCAAAGAGCGCACCTCTTTGGAGCCCATATGTTACTTTTTCCAACAGAAGGAGATACTACTTGGAGAAATGTCTGAATGAGAAAGGGAAAGTACAAGGTGATCTGGAATATTTTGTGTGCCAGGAAGGAAAGAACTGTTTAAAAAAGAACTAGGACATGTTCAGAGGATGTAGGAATAAACTAGAAGGGATTCTGAAAGCCAAATCAGGTATAGTTTGAGAAAATAGTTAAAGTCATTATAACCCATAAATAAAATAAATAACATAAAAATATTTGAAGAACTAAATACATATTCCATAGTTTCTGATTAATAAATGTGGAAAGTGATAAAAATAGAAAAATCACTATTAGGAA